>ML808873.1:4406-19644 GCA_009831015.1 Picea engelmannii
CAACACTCCCTCTCAACAAGAAAGGGATTATCCTTCACCCCAATCCTGTCTCTATGATATTCGAATTTGCCCCTGGTGAGCACCTTTGTTAGAATGTCTGCATCTTGATCTTCCGTAGGAATGTATTGAAGCAACATGATCTTCCGTTGCACACAATCTATAAGATGATGATACCGGATATCTATATGCTTAGATCTGTCATGAAACAAAAGATTAATTGAGAGTTTAATGCAACTCTGATTATCACAATAAATCACTGTCGGATCTAAATGAGAACCAAACAAACCAACCAAGATATTCCTCATCCAGATAGCCTCACATGCAGCTTGACTCGCTGCCATGTATTCCGCTTCCGTTGAACTAAGTGCCACGGATCTCTGTTTCTTGCTGTACTAAGAAACAACTGTATATATGATACTAAAGATCCCTTCTGATGTGCTCTTTCTGTCCGTTGGGATGCCTGCCCAATCTACATCCGTGAAGCCATGCAACTTCACCTCATCCATATGTTTGTACCATAATCCATACTTATATGTGCCCTTCAGATATCTCAGGACATGCTTACTTGCCTTCCAAAAGAGTTTGGTAGGCTTAACCATCGCTTGACTTAGCTGGTCAACTGCATAGAAAATGTCTGGTCTCGTGTTCACTAAATACATTAGAGAACCCACTAACTGTCGATAGATAGTAGCATCCACTACTTCTCCAGAAGTAGCATCCTCTTTCCTCCTATTTCCTGGAAGAGGAGTATCCATGGGTTTGTAGCCCTCCATGTGAAACTTACCCAGTATCTCCCTTGCATACTTTCCTTGAGACACAAAAAGTTCACCATCTCGCTGCCATATTTCCAATCCAAGGAAATAATGAAGAAGGCCCAAATCCTTCATCTCAAACTCCTTTGCAAGGTCCTCCTTGCATGAGTGTATCAACTACTCATCACCAGTAAGTATTAAATCATCAACATAAAGAACAATGATTAAAAGCTTACCCTCCACCACAATTTGGTATAGGTTTGCATCTGCTTCACTTTTGGTGAAGCCCAACCCAGTGAAATAACTGTCTATCCGAGTGTACCAAGCACGGGGTGCTTGCTTCAGCCCATACAATGCTCTCTTGAGTCTGCACACATGCAAATCTCTGTCAAAGGTCTCAAAACCTTCTGGCTGTTCAATGTACACTTCTTCCTCAATGATCCCATTGAGGAATGCAATTTTTACATCCATTTAATGAATGCGCCAGCCCATCTGCGCTGAGAGTGTAAGGATGGATATTATGGAAGAGTACCTTGCGATAGGTGCAAAGGTCTCATCATAATCTATCCCCTCGATCTGTGAGAAGCCTTGGGCCACAAACCTAGCCTTGTATTTCTCCACACTCCCATCAACAACTTGCTTTACCTTGTAGATCCATCTCGAACCTACCACTGATTTATCAATCGGTCTTGGGAAAATTTCCCATGCATTGTTTTTGACAATGGAGTCATACTCCTCTACCATAGCATCAACCCAAGTGGGATCCTACACTTCTTGATAAAAGGAAGATGGTTCAGTCAAAATACATTTTCTCATGAGAGCCATGTATCCAGCAAATCGATCAGGAGACTGTCTCTGTCTGTGCTGTAAAATAGGGGCTCCTACATTCTGTGTAGCATCTAGTCTCAATCTGTTAGCTTTTGTGGTGTGCTTTCTGTCATTTCTGATGGATGGCTCTGCTTGAGTGGTTTCCTCCACTCCATGAACCTCCTCATGTGGCTGATCCACATCTTGAGACTCATCCTTGGGAATCAACAGTTCCTCTTGTGCATGCAAGTCTATCTCCCTCTCAAGAGACAACCGCATGGCTTTCCCCTCATCGAATTTTATATCCCGTCGCATAACAGTCATCTTACTGTTCGGAAAATACACACGATAATTATGGGGTGTTTCTGTGTACCCCACAAATATCCCAACTTCAGCATTCAGTTCTAGCTTCTTCCTGGCATCTTTGGTCACATGCACATAAATAGATGAGCCAAAATTTTTAAAATGAGAAACATCAGGTTTATTACTAGTAAAAGCTTCTTCAGGTGTGCTCATGCCAAGTACTCTATGAGGACAACGATTCTGCACATAAACCACAGTATTGCATGCTTCTGCCCACAAATGCATTGGTAGGCCTTGATCATGCAACATCACTCGTGCTGCACCCACGATCGTTCTATTCTTTCTCTTCACGACCCCATTTTGTTGTGGGTTATGAGGCGCTATGAGTTCTCTTCGAATTCCTTCTCTACTGCATAAGCCTTTGAATTCGTTAGAGATGTATTCTCCACCATTATCAATCCTTAGAGCATTCACTTGCTTCCCCGACTCTTTCTCCACCAATGTTTTAAACTCACAGAACTTTGAGAATGTTTGATCCTTCTTCTACATGAAGAATATCTAGAATTTACGAGAAAATTCATCAACAAAAATAACATAATACCTATGTTTTTTTGTTGAAGCAACCGAGAATGGTCCACACACATCTGTGTGAATTCTCTCTAGGATCATCGAAGCACGGTTCTCCTTTTCATGAAAGGTGGACTTTACATACTTCCCTAGGGTGCACCCCTTGCACTGATCTAACTGAGCAAGTGTTCCCCTTGGAAGTCTAGTAGATATCTGTTGCATGATCTTCAAGGCTCCATGATGAAGATGGCCCAATCGCCTGTGCCATAATTCTCCCTCATCCTGGCTCACCACTGTTTCTGCCTTGCCTATGATGGCACTGCAGCCATCTACCTCCAGCATGTAGAGATTCTTGACTCGAATCCCTATCTTCTTGACTTGACCCATTTCTTTATGTCGCAGGTAGGCTTTACCACTGCTAAAAACAACATCATAGCCTTTGTCCTCCAACATTGCGACTGAGACCAAGTTTTTCTTTAGACCTGGAATATGCATAACATTTTTCAATTGAAATGGTTTACCTGACTCCCTCTGAAAGGTAATGGTACCAATACCAGTTGCACTGTATCGTCCATCGTCGCCCATCTCTATATGCATTTTGAGATCTTTCTCCTCCAAGTCAATGAAAGACTCTTTATCTCCCGTCATGTGGAATGAAGTGCCACTATCCAAATACCACACTGATCCTGATGCACCTGAAACCATGCATGCGATCAAAGCGAAGTCAAGTTCAAATTGTGAGACAAGAGCATCACCAGTTGCAACTCCAACAACCATCTTGTTCTTCTTCTTCTACGGACAGTTAGTAGCGAGATGCCCACGTTCGTGACAGTGAAAACACTTCACTTTGGACAAATCCAACTTCTTGACTTTAGACTTGGATTTTGATTGTAATTTCTTCCCTTTCCCTTTCCTTTCCTTGGCAGTCAAAGTACAATCCTTGTCATCATCACGCTTTGATGAAGATCCATCTTTGGTGTTCCGCCTAAACTCCTCTTGCACTAGATCCGACCACAATCTTTCCCAATCTGGAATTTTTTCCCTTCCATTGACATAGTCTTGATAATTGTGCCAACTCTTGGGAAGCCCTAGGAGCGCCAAGCTCACCAAATCATCAGCAGGGACTGTTATTCCCACACTTCCAAGCTCATCCCAATATTGGAAAAACTTCGTGAGATATTTTGGAATGGTGTCGCCTTTTTCCATCTTGATCTTCCTGAGTTTATCTTTGAGCACCAATTTCCTATGGTCGCTACTATTTTGGAATAGATCTATCAAAACCTTCCACATTACATATGGTGTGGTTTTCCCATGAAGACTTGAGACAATGTGGTCTCATACTCCCTCCAACATAATCCTCCTCGCCTTCACCACTTTCGTTTTCCATGCATCAAGATTTGCAGTATCTGTCGCATCTGGCTTAGGAACATCATTGTCAATGTAACCCTTCAAGCCATTGTCTTCGAGCACTGCCTCCATCTTGTTCTTCCAAGCAATGTAATTAGAGCTTCCCTCGAGTGCATACTCCAACTTCAAGCCATTGAAAGGAATTTCGAGCTTGAATCAACTGTCACACCAAGAAAATCTTGCAAATTCGAATGTTATCCAACCACAAAACTCAACTGCTACCTTTCCTCTTGCCCTGGGACGTTCGTACCCCACTTGAGAGCAGCCTGAGGGAAGTTCGCACCTTGCCTGTGTGTAGCCTACGAACTTGCCTGGGAATTTCTCACCCTACTTCACTGTAGGGTGAGGGAAGTTCGCACCTTGCTTCACTATAGGGTGAGGGAAGTTCGCACCCTGCTTCACTGTAGCCTGTGAGAATGCCAATGAAGTTCGCACCCTGCCTTTGTCTAGGGTGCGAGAATTACTGTTCCTGAAAATGATGGTAGTTTTCAGTACTAGGGTTAGCACCCTACTAGAGATGGGACCTGCGAGAATGAAATAATGTTCGCACCTCACTTCTGTGACTCCGTGGCCTCCGTGGCTCTCATACCATGTAGAAATTTCAATACAAATTAAGTATTTCCCGCGATTCTCCTGATCTAACAATTTACGCCACTGTTAAATACATAATCGCTTCTACTATTATTCTTGTGGAAAATTAGACCACGATCACAACCACAATCACAAAGTGAAATATCAAGAACACATAACACATAAGTTTTTCCGGGAAAGCGTAAAGCTAAAAACCCCACTATCATATATTATTTATATCATGAATCATGAAACAATCTCATACAAAAATCTAATCCAAGAGATCTCAGTACAATACAATCATCTCACATTGTCATACTCAAATAAGAAAATACATGTGCCAATTCCTGTGTCCAGACAACTTGCCTCCTTTGCACAATCTCTGCAATTCGAATTCTCACAATGATCGAATACAATTGCCTAGTTTTCACATGCTCATAAGAATAGCCACTACATGTGTGATCAAATCACAATTGATATCCAAACTGTCCCTTTCACTTGTTATCTCAACTGGGTCTCCACTGGATCTGACATGCATGTAGTTAACCATGGTGCATCTTCAGTTGCATGTGAGTTCACTGATTAACTGAACTCTCACTAGTGCATGTTTAGTTACAACTAGTACAACTGATCTTAACTCACTTAACTACACTTATGATTCTGTTACAAATCCAACTCACTCAGTTATGAATGAAATAATAGATTAATATTTATTGTCTAATTTAATTAAGGGAAAAGTAAATTAGACACATGTTTCTTGTTGACTTTTCAACATTTGTTGCAGCAGTCGTGTAATAGAAGAATCGGTGGCACCTGTTGCAACAATCGTGTAATAGCTTCCAGGATTGGTGCATAGCTGTAACAACTTCCAAGATTGGAGCATAGCTGTAAAAACTTCCAAGATTGGCACATAGCTGTAACAACTTCCAAGATTGGCGCATCGCTGTAACAGCTAGTGTAACAACAACAACCATTCTTTAAGACTTGTCTGTTCTATACATTTCGATCATTAGTTGAATCATTTTATGGGTAAAACATGTGAATTTTACCAATCAAACATGCTAAGTAAATGAAAATATAAAAGAAAGATAAATGATTCATACATTGGGAAAAAAGGTCTTAGCACACATTATAGTAGGCATTATCTTAGAGATGATAAGGTTGAATAGGCAAAAGATGTGATGAAAAAGGGACATTTCAGGGTCCTAACATGCCCCCCAATTGAATAAATTACATGTCCTCATGAAAAACACATTCAAACCTTACTTTGTAGCTGAATTAGGGAACTGGCTCCTCCAGTGCAAAATTGCTAAGATAAATTGCTAAGTGCCTGTATGGAAAAATGCTGTGTTAAAAAGAAAATCTGTTGTGTCAACAATCTGTCTGAGTTTCTTTGTCTTGAAGAACATAATCAGTTTGAGTTGCTTGACTAACAACTTGTGAGGGAAACCAGGTTTCTTGTTTGAAAGCTGTTGGTAAACCAACATCTACCTTATGACATTGAGATCTCCTCAGTTTTGCTGGTCTATGTGTAGCAATAATTGAATGTTCGATCTTGACTAAGAGAGTTGTTGGTCCTTCAGAAACCGACACTTTTACTATCTTATAACTTGCCTCAAAGTAAATGTTTCCACACTCAAAGCACATGAGTTATTTATTTCTATTCGTAACAACTTTTGTTAGTGCTAGGATGTCCAAGGTTATCCGTTCTGGATTCTTCTGTTGAGCAGTCTCCACCTTTTGTTTCAGGGTATTTAACTCTACTTTGAGGCTTTCATTCTCTGTTATGAGTGCAGTAATTTTGGAGTTTTCTGTATTCCTTATCTTTCTCTCAATTTGGGCAAGTGGCACATCCTCAGTATTATTTGTAACTGGTTCTTGTGGGGTAGTTATACTGTCAATAGTTGTTTCTTGTGGAATAAATGTTTCTTGTGGAACAATTGTTTCTTGTGTAACAAATGGGTCTATCATGACTAGTTCTTGTGGAACAATCTTGACTTGGACAACTGGTTCTTGTGGAACAACTTCATCCTGCATGACTTGTTCTTGTATACCAGTCCCATCGTTTGCAGCTGTCTCTACTAGCATTGTTAGTTCAATGGAAGAGACTGGTTCTTGTGTGACAGTCCCTTCATCAACCATAGAGGATAATGGATGAAGAATAGGAATAACTTGTTCCATAGCTTGCCATCCAATTGCTGCTTCTGCAAACTTGGTAGACCTAGTTCTTCTCCTAGGTAAAATAGAAACGAAAGAAGAGGCTTTGTTCTTCATTGCTGGAGGAGGAACAAGATGTTCTTCCTCAACCAAACAAGTAGGAAATTCTGGTATACCTGGGTCTGCTATGATCTATACATCATTACTTGACGTATGATGCACAAAATCATCAGGCGGAGCCGATGATTCTGTTGCGATTTGAGTACATTCAGTCTGAATTGAGAGAATAGCTTCTTGAAGTTCTTTGCACAAAGTAAAACCTGGTATACGTATCTCTGTAGAGTTCTCTATCACAACAACAGAAGGGTGTTGATTTGCTGCTAATGTAATTTGGTCAAGGTATTTATGACATTTTACCTTGAATGGATGTTTTCTTTTATGAGATAATCCATCGTCAGTGATAGTAGGTCTTGGAATAGTTGTTGCAACAATAGGTGGCTCTTGTGTTACTGCCAGTGCAACAACATAAGGGGTAGTCAGACTTGCTGTTGTAGTGGACTGTTATGACCTTGTTCACTTTCTAGGTGACCCAGATACAGGAGCAGGGGTTCTCTTTTTAGGAGCAGGAGGTAGTTTTTCAATAAAACCTGTCACGACCAAGGGCTGTGACTCATGTCTTGGTCTAGTAGTTGGTTGTTCATCATTTGGCACGATCACAGCTACAGGTTGTGTCAATTCAACTCCATCAAGGCTTGTCTATTTGGTGATAGGATGGCCGCGGGTTGTGCATTTACTTCTCTGGGTTGTCTTATGGGCAACGACAATAAGGGTTTGGACTGTTGTTGCAGCCGAGGGGAGAGACTCAGGAAGAGGTCCAATCATATCTGCAGGTATAGAATGTGGCTAGTCTGCTACAACAGGTAATGGGTTATTGGAAATGCCCATACCTTTGTGAATTAATAGTCTGATGAGTCTGTGATTAGAAAGACATTTCTTGGATTTTTTTACAAAATGAGCCATGTTATTCAATGAATGGAGGAGAAAATAAGGAATGTTTATGAATTTATGATGTCCCAGATGTGATAATAAGATGAAATCAGAAAAATAAACAACTTGGTACCTACCTTCCCAGGTAATGTACCTTTTGACAAACTTTGCAACTTTCCCTCATGGCTCTGGTAAGGAATTGACATCCGCACCTCTACCTTTTGTCTGAATTTTCTCATTGTCAAAGAGGAAACCCTTATGAACATCCAGAAGATGTGTTTTTTTGTTAAACCATTGGTCTCATGTTGTTGGAAACCCTGTCACAACAACAATGCTTTCTTCTGATACTGGAATCCTTACCCCATTCACCATTGAATATTCTTCGGTGAGATTTTGACTAAACTCCAATACCTCGTCTTCATTAAACCCCTTCAACTTCTCAAAATACAATATCTAGCTGGCCTGGAGAAATATTTGGTAGGCCTTTGGGTGTAATAGAAAAGTGTCCAAATTTGTGGGTTCATACCTCACAACTGATCCTCCCATGATGTTGCTTGAGAGTCTAATAGACGTGTAGGAGGAGCGACTAGCACCTAAACCAGAAACGCAACAGATTTGAATGTGGTTTGCATATAGAATACAGTGTCTCAACAAAAACAAGTGTGGTCGAAAAGGTGGTGGAGGTGAGTATTAAATATGGCTTAGACGACTATATTTGCATTCCCCCTCCAACTAATTGGATTAGCTCCAGGTGCATCGATTTAGGACAAGTGGTGACAAAACATGAAATCGTGCTTTTATATCTTCATTACTTTGACACGTAGGATTAGTCACGTACCTCATATCTTATCACACATAACGGTCTGTCGGAGTAATCGCACTATCCAACCACCATCTGAGTTGCGTGGAATAACTGACATGATGAAGGATAGTGTGAGAAATGAAGATATGACAATTGGAGCAAAGATGTAGTCCTTTCTGTAGTTAATCAGTTGGAAATTGCCGGATGTGAAGTCAAGTAATGATGAAGCAACACTTTCAAACAGAGAAAGCGAAAAAAGATAGCTACAGTATTAACAAATCAACAGTGTTGCAGCATGGAAAGATTGTAGAGCTGAAGTAGCAACATTGGCAGAAATGCGAAAAAGAAAGAGTGAAGTGGCAAGAAGGAATAACAACGATCAGTGTATCAGCAGGTACTTTGGCCAGAATGGCGGAGGTAGGTGTAACAACAAATGATATGGTCGGAAAAGAAAATGGTGTAACCGCGTGAAAAGCGACTATTGTGTAACAGTAGGGAAATTGGCCAACTTATCGGAAATGGGTGTAACAACACGAAAATCGGCCAATTTATCGGAGATTGGTGTAACAGAAGGAAAATCAACCAATTGATCAGAAAAGGGTGTAACAGTATGGAAAGCGGCCAATTTATCGGAAATGGGTGTAACAGTAGGAAATCGACCAATTTATCAGAAATGGGTGTAACAGCATGGGAATTGACCAATTTATCGGAAATGGGTGTAACAATAGGAAAATTGGCCAATTTATCGAAAATGGGTGTAACAACATGGAAATCGACCAATTTATCAGAAATGGGTGTAACAACAGGAAAATCGACCAATTTATCAGAAAAGGGTGTAACAACATGGAAATCGGCCGAACGCTGCATCACTTAGTTTTTAGGAAGTTTTTCAACCTCCATAAACTAATCGTTTGAATCCTCTTTTTATTCTGTACTCAACCTTGCTATTCATCAATTCACCTGCACACACATAACTGCCTGATACCCTTCAAGGCTGAATTTATTAGCATAGTAAAAAAAAAAATCAAACAAAAACAGAGAAAATCAAATTTTGCTGAGTTTATTTATATACAAGGTCTGAGCAAAATAAGTCCTAAGGTTCAGAAGGGGAAGGAGTAAGCTCATTTCCTTTTAAGAATTGATAACCTGCATCGGCTGTACATCTAGATTTGAATTCTGCCTTGGACAGTGGATGCTGATACAAGCGCAGGCGATGACCATTTGCATGTAACTGTGTATTGGATCCATCAATAGTGATCAACCTGACTGTCCCGTTGGGAAAAACAATGTCTACCTCATAAGGTCCTAGCCATCGTGTACGCAACTTACCCTGAAATTCTTTAAAGCACGAATCATACAACAGAGCCCAATCACCTTTCTGGAATAATTTCTTCTTGATGACTTGGTCATGCCATTTTGTTCTTTGTTGTTGAATCACCGAGGTTTGATGAATAGCGTCCAAATGATTTTCATCAAGCTCATTGAGCTACTGTAGTCTAGACTTTTGTGCCATAGTCAAGTCAAGGTTGACTGCTGATGTAGTTCTTAAGGTTTTGATTTCGAATTCAATGGGAAAAACAAGGCTTTTTCCATATACCAGCTCATAAGGAGAAAAACCAGTTGTGTTTCTCCAAGTAGTTTGGTAATCCCATAGAGCTTCATGCAATCTATCTGTCCAATCCCAATGATGTTCTCTCACTGTTTTAGTAAGAATGGCTTCGATAACTTTGTTGGTACTTTCCACTTGGCCATTTCCTTGTGGATGGTAAGGAGAAGATATTCTATGTAAAACATGATATTTACTGAGTAGGGCTTCAAGTTTATGTGATGTGAAAGGGGGTCCTCCATCAGTTATTAATTCTCTGGGAACTCCAAACCTAACAAATATATCTTCAAACAAGAATGCTAAGACAGATTCTTCTGAGGCCCTAATGAGTTCTTTTGCCTCGACCCACTTGGTCATGTAATCTGTACAGACCAATATATAGAATTTTTTATTAGAAGGTGGGTTAATGGGCCCTATGAAATCCATGGCCCATCTATCAAAAGGCTCTAACACTACCTAAGATTGGAGAGGGATCTCATCCCTATGATTTTCCTGACCCATTCATTGGCAACTATCACAAGTTTGAACATATTTCTTGGCATCTTGAAATATGGTGGGCCAAAAATATCCCATCCTTAAAATTTTATGCCCGGTCCTTTTATCAGAAAAATGACCCCCATAAGGGCCATCATGTCAAGCTTTCAGAAGATCATACACTTCATCATCCCTTACACATCTCCTGATTTCCTAATCCAATCATGTGTAGAAAAGGTATCCTCCTATCCAACTATACCGAGCACTCTTCTGAATAATCTTCCTTCTTTCTTGAGGAGATAGATGGGGAGGTACCTTCCCTGCAACCAAATAATTAGAAATGTCTGCATACCAAGGTGAGTGAGAAGATACTGCAAACAAATGTTCATCTGGAAATGAATCGTCAATAGGTAAATTATCATCATTTATATATAATCTTGAGAGAAAATCAACAACCACATTTTCTTTTCCTGGTCTATCAACTATAGTGATGTCAAATTCTTGTAGTAGTAACAACCATCTTGTTACTCGGGCATTAGTAATAGGTTTATTCATCAGATATTTAATTGTTGTATGATCAGTATGAATAAAAGTAGGATAACCAGTGAGATAATGCTTGAATTTATTGATTTCATAAACTACTGCTAAGAATTCTCTTTCAGTAACTGTATAATTTAATTTAGCAGGAGCCATGTTCTTGCTGATATAGTAGATAACATAGGGCTTTTTGTCTTCCTATTTCCCTAGTAATGCACCAATTTCAGTATCTGAGGCATCTGAAGAAATGTGAAACGACAGAGCCCAGTTGGGCCCTCTCAAAATGGGAGTTGTGGACAATTTCTGTTTTAGATCTCTAAAAGACAATTCACAGTTGTCAGTCCAACGAAAGTCAACATCTTTTGTTAATAGAAAAAACAAGGGGGAAGCAAGTTTGGAATTTTTTTTAATGAATCTCCTGTAATAGCCAACATACCCTAAAAAACGTCTTACCTCTTTCTGAGTTGACAGAGTTGGAATGTCCAAAATTACCTGGATTTTGGCTGGGTCTACTTGAATTCCTGCATAAGAAATGAAGTGTCCCATCACTACACCCTCTCTCATCATCATATGGCACTTTTCTGTACTTAAAGAAAGATGAGATTGTATACATATTTGGAACACTTTTTATAGATTAGTCAAAGATTCATCGAAATCAATGCCATAAGGTGTAAAGTCATCCATGAATATCTCCATACAGTCATTCACCATATCAGAAAAAATACCAATTACAACTCTCTGGAAAGTGGCTGGTGCATTACACAAGCCAAATGGGAGAACCTTGTAGGAAAATGTACCCCAAGGGCTGGTAAAGGTGGTGTCATCTTGGTCCCGTTGAGCAATTTTTATCTGGTTATAGCCACTGAATCCATCTAAGAATGAGAAATTGTTTTTCCCAGCTAGGTTGTCTAGAACCTGATCAATGAATGGCAGAGGGAAATGATCCTTCTACGTGGCCTTATTCAGGGCTCTATAGTCTACACAAACTCTCCATTTTCCATTCTTTTTTGGAACAATAACCAATGATGAGACCCACTTGCTATCTGATATAGGGTAAATGAAATCAACATTGAGAAGTTTCTGGAGTTCTTAACAATTTATTTAAGGTTTGGGTTCATCCTCCTTTGGGGTTGGAAAATGGGTCGGCATTCTTCTTTAATGTATATATGGTGGGTGCATAGTTCAAAGGAAATGCCTTTCATATCCATGTAATCCTAGGCAAATTATTCTTTATATTCAATCAATAATTTCATCAATCGACGAGTTTCAACAGTGGATAGATCGGGATTGATGTTCAAGGTTTTTCCAGGTTCAATTTCTACAACGATGCTCTTAGAACTTACTTTAGGAAATAATTCAGCTGTTTCATCATCAACTATTATAGCTGAATCATTTTGATTTTCAGGGGTTTCTAAGAACATTTATGAGCGCATCTCTTCCTGGGCGATGGGGTCGAAGATTCTAATCAATCGGTGGTGCGTGTTCCGTGTAATGGCAGAGGAGTCACATATAAAGAAGTTGATTAATTCGTCCTCTATCTCATCTTTGAAACTCAGGGATTTTCCTATGGTTAGCACATGAAAAGAACTTTCATCCTCAGTGTCCATCCATAAAGAATTTTCAGGTTCTGCACTGGGTGTAGCATGAAGATACAGGGTCAGTTTTTTTGTGTCATAACCATTAGAGATGGTCATGGAACCAGATCTACAACCAATGAAAGCATCAGCTGTAGCTAACCATGGTCTTCCTAGAATTAGAGGGTGCCCCCCAGATGAGTTTTGAGTTGCAAAATGACAAAATCAGTAGGATACTCCCATGAATCCACTGAAATGACTAAATCATCAATTACTCCTTCTAGTCTGATGGTAGAACGATCAACTAATTCAAGAACAGTAGGATTAGGTTAGACTTGTGTTCTGAGTTGCAACAATTGTGTAGTTTCTATTGGAATGATGTTAATTGCCGCCCCTAAGTCGACTAGCACATGGGGAATAGATGTTTGTCCAATTTTGATAGTGAATGTAGGGTTTCCTGGGTCGCCATATTTAATAGGTGGGGTTTTAACTAACATCAGTTCAGACAAATCCCCTACTACATGCACTGTGAGGGGGTCCCTGGGTTTTCGTCTAGGTCTTTTTATACAGAGATCTATTACAGTCTTGGCATAAATAGGGACATCTCTTATTGCTTGCAATAGTGGAATATTAACATGCATATTTTGCAATTCTCCTAAGAGATTGAAAGATGGTAATTCCACAGGTTTGGTAATTGTCAGTCTCTCAGGGAATGGTGGGTTTGTTGACTCTATAATAGGTTGGTCAATTTCTTTTGTATCAACATATGGTCTTTCCCCTGATTCCTTGTCTGATTATGAAGATGGGACATCCTCAATTATTGGCTTGACTATTCTCCCTGATCTTAATTTGATTTCATCACAAGGCATATGAGTAATAGAAAAGGTTGGCACATTGTGTATATCTATGTTCTGAACGACCTTATTATTTGGGTTTGGGTTAGGTTGCACAGACATCTAAGGTCGTAAAGGAGGATTGTTTAGTGGGGCATTGGGTGGTAACTGTAATTGTTGCTGCTGGTACCGGGGTTGGAACTGTTATTGATAGGGGTTCGATTGGTGATGGTTTTGATAACTGAGCTGTTGTTGAGGGCCTCTCCAATATGGGTTCCATATTCCATGATGATTCTGTTGATGGGGCATAGGTAACCATGAATTGGGATCTTGATAAGGGGGTGGCATCTGATGT
This sequence comes from Picea engelmannii, assembly GCA_009831015.1. NCBI lineage: Eukaryota > Viridiplantae > Streptophyta > Pinopsida > Pinales > Pinaceae > Picea > Picea engelmannii. The sequence continues at coordinate 18,138 of ML808873.1, forward strand.
GGAGGGGGGGTATTCATCTGGCCATATAGTGGCTGATCATTCCAATAATTAAGTGTTGCAGGAGAGAATTGAGAGTTCATACCTTGACCTCTTGGCTGCCATTGTCTTCTTTGTGTAATTAGATAGATAGTCTCTACTTCCTCATTAGTTGCCTTCATTGATTCTTTTACTCCTAGTAGAGAGGGACATTGGTTAGTAGCATGATCTAATTCAAAAATAAGACATACCTGGACATTGTTCAACGAGCACTCCCTTGGTGGATGTTTCTTTTTGCATTTCAAACAGAAAATGCACAATGCTTTCTCTGATTCTGCTTGTTTCTGCTTGACTTGCAAAGTGTCCATTTGTGAAGAGAAACAATTAATCATCTTTGTTTTGAAATTTTCTAACAGATTACCTATTTCTTCTCTTGTTTCTCCTCCATTGGCTGATTTCTGTACCCTTGAAAAAGTGGTATCCTTGGTAGCTGACCTATTCTTTGTAGATCCTCGAGAACATCTTTTACAGAGGTATACAATGTCCTCATAGGATTCCTTATATATATCTCCCTTGCCAAGCATATTCAACATATCTAAACAATCTTCTCTAACTCCTTTTAGCAAAATAGTTTTTAGAATGTCCTTACTCACATCCGGATGTCTAGACCTTTGTAGATTATACTGGAGTGGTTCCACAAAATCTTCAAGGGTCTCATCCTCCTTATGAGACATCTTGAACAATTCCTCTCTCCGTTCTCTTGTTCAGTAGTAGTCTTGGTACTTGTTCAGGAAAATATGCCTCATTTGTACCCATGTTGAAATGTTCTCTCCTCCAAGGCTCATAAACCATCTTAACACATTACCCTTCAATGTAGATGGAAATAGTTTAAGCTTTTGTGCAATGGTAGTGTAGTCATAGCTCGTATACAAAATGTCAAATTCAAATAGAAACTCATCTGGATCCTCATTATACAATCCATGAAAATTTGGCAGAGCTGAGAGAGGTATGTTTTTCATAGGAGCCATCCCCGTGTGGGAACATCAGAAATAGGAAAAATTAGGGTAGAGATAGTATTTTCATTATTTACCCGATCTTCGTTGTTTTGTGGGTTCTCTTGGTGGAACTCTTCTTCATTATCCCCTTGATTTTCCATATGTTCTCTTTCTCTCCACTCAATATGAAAAGCGTCCCACTCTTCTTTAGTGACTATCCGATCGTTGATCCGATAAACCGTTTCTTATGGATTTTCCCTGTTTCGAACTATACTTCCTTGATCTTCAATGTTCTCCAGTGTTGCTTGCTAATTTGTTGGTGACAAATATTCATCTTCGACTTCATCTTCAGCTCCAGCCCTTGATGAAAATGATTTTTCAATAAGGGGTATTTCTGATGAATGAGGATTACATCTTCTTGGAGGATTTGCAGGGTGAAAAATAGATCCTGAAGAAGAATCTGCTCTGGCTATAATCTCATCAACAAAGGTTTTCCTTCCTAGTGTAGGATTTATTCCTCCACATCCTCTGGTACA
>ML808873.1:24174-36545 GCA_009831015.1 Picea engelmannii
TTTAATATGCCTATCATGCCATCTCATCATCATTAAAAAAAATCACATCCAACAACCCAAAAATAGATATGCCATAAATACACTTGTGCCTCCCAAAATATAATAAATATGCCAAAAAAAAAATCAATCTAACTGCTGTCCCAAAAATATAAATATGTAAATAAGTTCACTAGTCAAACTAAAATTAAAGTATTTCCATAACATAAATTCAAAATTTATATTTTTATGGGAGCCTATTGTCCTCTACTTACTTCCTTCAGTCTTGGAAGGTTTCCTATCTTCATTTGTAGACACTTCATGACGCATATCACCAAAGGTGATTTTCCTTACTTCATCATCATGTTTGAGGGGAGGGGGCTTAATTGTATAAGAAGAGTCATCTGAGGAATATGAACTAATTGAGATTGCAGACCACTTTCCTTTGCTTGGTTCAGGATCTAGAGTTATGGCCTTATAATTATTGGGTATATGGGTAGAGTGAAATTGTGAGGCCATTGAAGATATTTGTTAGACTAGATGCTTAGGATGAAGTGATGGAGGTAATGGTAATGAAAAAATGGGACAACCATTGAAACAAAGTGGATAATTGTGAACCACATTATTCCATCCATCATTGAATTAAGGGTCAGGCTGCATAGAAACATGAGGTTGTATGAGAATGCCATAAAATTTTGGGTGGGGATACAAAGGAGGTTTGATAGGTGGTGGAGGAGGCTGAAAATTTCTTTGTCCAACTAAGTTCAGAAAAATAGTTTGTAGGAGTTGGTTGAACTCCATAGAATCAACATCAAAGTGGATAGAAAATCTTAGAATTTTGTTTGTACACCTTTTCCAACCAAAATGTTTTCCTCTATTATAACTGTCTCTGTCAAAGAAATGAATCTAGATATTCATGAAGACCAGATTAGTATATAAAACTAACAATAAGTAAATCATCAATTACAATCTTTGAATAAAATATAATTTTAAAGTGGCTTTGAATCATCAGGCAATCAAACATGCAAATAACCAATAGAATATGAGGGGAAAGAAAATCCAAAGAATAGACATTCCATTTATTCCTTCATTCATTACTCCATACTGTGCATTACTTATCTCTCCTCAATTGTTATTCATTATTTACTTTAGAACATGGGAAACATAATGAAATTGGAAGAGATGACAAGATTTTTAATATATGTAAAATGAAAATATATGATAGGAATGTATGATACATGCTCATAATACAAATATTATTCTCTATTAATTTGCTAACATGCTATCCATTATCTTTATACCAATAAAAAATCAAGCCATATATGTCATGTTGCCATAACTTTTCCTTTAAAATCATTTTTAATATATACATTAGGGGGAGAATAATATGAAATTAAATGATATATGATTTTTGGATTTTGTGGAATAATTCATTGAAAGTGAAATAACGAGGGGGTTTGGTCCGACATGTATAAAAGAAAACATATAAAAGTTTTTTTAATCATTACATCTTTGACCATGATCAAATGTTTTCAACCTTCAACCCATATAGTCAAAATAGAGGTCTTCATATCTTAATAAAAAATCAACATGTTAACTTATATGAATGTTGAGTATAGATGATATTTTTTTTTTCCAAAACAAAGTTTATTCTTGAAAACCAAATTCCATGTAATAACAAACTCTTATCCAATATACATTAGAATATTGTCGTCATTATTTTGGGTAGATAACCATCTCAAAAATCATTTGTAATATATACATTAAAATTATTTAATCAACAAGGTCTTGATTATGCAATAAGAGTGATAATTCTTAAAGACTCAACAACATGGATAAAACAATTATCATTTTGGATCCAAATCAAACATGAAGATAATAAAATTATGTGCATAAGTGGATTCAACCATAAAAAATGAGATCGAAATAATGCTTGATGTAATGGCCTTTTCAAAACCAATCATCCAAATTTACCATGAAACATGCATGGTGACAAGCATTTTGGACCTAACAACAAAATAATTAGTCTTTTTAAAAGTCTGAGCATAAGATAAACAAGTCCCCTTGAATTTGAAATTACGCAAAAATGAAATGAACTTTCAATCCGACAAACAATATTGAATTTTAGAGTCAAAATCCATGAACTAAAATATCTATGTATGTGCGTTTATTATCAGGATGAGAGTTTGAAATCCATCAAATTGAGGTTATCAAATATTTTTTTATATTGCCCAGAACTCAAAACTCAGAAAAAACCATATTTAATGAATATTCTTTCTAAAATCGTGATTTTATACTTAGCAAATAGAGCACAGAGCCATGAACTCATATATCTCCAAAGTTGACTGAGGATATAGGTATGCATATGACTAATAGAGTCCAGGGTTAAAATTTTCAACAAAACCTAGATTGATAAAGCATTGGGCTTAATGAATGTACATGGGTCTGAACCCTGGGATAACGAAAACATATACAAAGGGACACAAGAAAAAATTTCTCGACACACCAATAATATATTCCAAATAAATCGAGCTAAGATAGGTAGGAATATTCATATCATACTCCATTGTGTTGTGGGTAGCGGAAATAACAAAGAAAAAACTCAAACCCATGTTTCCATTTAAGAAAACAACAATGACAATGGAACGTGAATACATGAATGCGTGTAGCATGAAGGAGAAAAATCAAAATCATTAGAAACCTTGGATGAAAGAAGAAGAGGAGTGAGATACATGTTTGAAACTAGTCTGCACAGAGCCAATCTTAAAATTATAATTGCAAAAACATCTATATTTGATGAATAAACGAGCTGGTACGTGCATACCTTTGTACAGGCACTATAAATACTTGAAAAAAATGGTGTAACAATTATGGAACCACTAGAGCTGAGCTTGTTTACCAATTTCTACTACAACACTTCTCGAACAAACCAAATGAAAAATGAAATGACCAAAACTCATTATCAAGTTTGGTATACATAGAATGTGGGCTTTGTTTATCACACCCATGTGAATTGAATGCATGGTGGCTATCACATCGTGTCTATTACCGTATGCAACAATCGCTCTGCTAGGTCATATTTCCACTTTGAAATAAGTGAAATGACAGTCAATCACAGACCAAAACAAGTTCCATGTATGCAGAGGAACCCACTAACTCACAATTATTAATTAGTTATAATCAAATGACTGCTTGAATAAGTGATTAGGGTTTAGTCATGTCATGTTCACCATTTAAACCCACATTTATAACATATCACATATGAAATCTATTAATATCTTTTGATTTGACCACCCAACATGTACCAAAACTCGACTGATAACACAAAACAATATAAAATATAATGGAAATCAAAGTTACCATATGTTATATAAAGATGGATCCTCCATCCTTTACACATATAATATGACATAGTATTTGTAACATAAAGTTTGAAACCACCTTTGAACATAAGCTATATATGTCACAAAACGTTTTTGCATGTTGAACAATATTACATGTGGTTATAATGACCAAAGTGACCCATTAAAATTGTAATGAGACCCTCCTTTGTATGGGTGCATGCAATGCTACAATTATTTAAACTTTGCGAGCATAGCCTTAAATTTTCATATGCAACCAAGTGTTGAAGTATACCTTATAATCAAACTGAAGGAGTGAAAATATTATCTCTGTCATGAAAATCGCAAGTGTAAATCATCATTTTGTTTGAAAGATAAACATGTATATGCTAATACTTTTAGGAATAATTGAAAATAACTCTTTGTTTTTCTTATAGGGGGTCTGACCTACTAATTATATGTAATGACCCCCACCGTTACAACAACGTGCGACGCATAACAAGTACATTTTTTTTTTTTGAATGCAAGGCAAGAAAGTCAATAATACAATTAAGCATCACAACTTGACAATGGACACAACACACACAAATCACACAACATACAATGCAACGACCTAGCATACTATCACATCATGGAGCATAGGGAACATACAAACATTCAATCAGGCGAAGAATTAAAACGACTAAGCTTACTGACAACATCAAGATCAACCAAACACAACCAACATCAACGACACAATTGACTAGAACCTTTACGTCGAGCAAGAAACCAATCACATTAAAATGTTACAGAACCATGTACAAACATCAATTACAATGAACAACAACACCCTCATTGGGAAGCGCATGAACCAAGCCAGTTATCATATGTACTTATTGATCAACGCATGCAATGATCCTATTTCAAGGAATCACGTCGCCACTTTGCGACAAGCGCGCTAGGAACCCAAGCACAAACATAGATGATTCTAAACCTTCAACCACTACATAGAATCCAACGTGCTAGAATTCCAATTTGCAATGTTTTACTAAGCTTGTAGATGAAGGCACTCTACACAATCATGCAAACAAGATGCAAGGTGACTAAAATCAATATATTTTAAAATGCGCAACCACTTGTTAGTTTTCTTATTTACTTACTAGGCAATTCTTAGGTGGGTTCCTCTATTGCACACCATTCTAGATGTAATTCATTAGAAATTTTATCATCATAAAGAATAATTTCATAACGTACAATAACCAATCACCATCCAATAATAAAAACATATAACCATCTTCAAGCCACATTACACCTTCCCTTCAAGGGTTTAATTAATCCAATAAACTCATCTACAATTTCTTAACTTCTTCAATACAATAATAAATCAAGGAACCACAACCATAGAATATAAAAAATTCTATCTATTTATTTCTTATTAAAATCAAGACTAGATTAATCAATTGAAGATTCCATTTCTTACTCATGAAAGATCATTTCCTACTCTCTATTTTTAATTTTCACCGCTAAAAGCCTCTCCTTCCTTCATCCATTAATTACTAACATTTAAGAAAAACATTTAATTTTTTTTTAAAAGAAAAACATTAAAAACGACTGGTTGGAGTTGAAATATAATAATAAATACTGTCACACCATTAAGACTAGCGTGATTAGAAACCAAACGGATAAGACATGCTTCCCCCCTTTTCCTGCATTGATAATTCCATTCGACACGCAATATCTGGTTTTAGGATAGAAAGGTGAAGATTAAGCAACCTTCCTGCAAGGAAGAGATCGACTGATTTACAACGTTGACCTCCCAGTGTAGGCAGATTAAGGTGATAAATTGGACTTGGAAAACTCTTTCTTTTCATTGGGGAAACACAACTTGTTATTCACTAGGTTACAAATCAATAGGCCTACAATTTTCACTTGAAGCATTGAAAAAAATTCTACGAAGATCTCTAGATTGACCACTGTCACCTTAGATTAAAAGAAAATAAAGGAAAACTCTCTGTTCTTTTGACTCGCCAAGGAAGCAAACACTAGGGATAAAAATAAGAATGTAGAGAATGTATAAATCTAAACAAAATTTAGAGATAGGATCCATAAGGAGTTTATCAAATCTAGGCATGGTTTTTTCTGGAACAATTATTTATTTATTATTTTTTTTCTTGTTGACAGCATGCGCGGTACTGTAAACTGAAGTTTGCCTGGAAACAAATTTGTACACAAGGTTCATACCCAGCAGTACTTGAAGAACAACATCAGAAGCAATCATACCATAAATTAAAACAAACACAAGTAGCCAATGCACCCAATCACATCTAAATACCGACGAACCAGGAAGGTGCAGAAACATAAATTTAACTAGCGTTCAACAAATTTACACATGCGTACATTTGCCATGATAAATATTCATATACAAAAAATTAACAATTTTTTTTAACACTATTTACGCATGCACGCTTTCGACATTAGAGAGATGCATATACAAGAAATTTAACTACTATTCAATACAAAATATACACATGCGTACCGTAGCCAAATGCAAAGAACTGGAAGTGACTGTTCCACGCTCGCACTCTGTCCAACTCCTGCTTTCCAACTACTGAGACCTCACTGATACCTCCCAACCAATGGTAGGGGTACTCTTCTTTCCCCTGAGCCCCCCGAGCCACAAAGGGGACACACTCACAACCAAATATTCTAGCTCCCAACTTGCCTCGCAAGGTCGAGCTACCACTCGTTATCCGAGCTAGGTATCCCAACTCCCACAAAAAAAATTCAGTCAAGATAAAATCCGGCAACATAACCTTACACATACTAGATGTGATCCATACTCCTCCACCATCCTTTTTATAGAGTTTTCTAAGTGATTAGTTTCCAAAACCCTCATTAGATTTTTTTTATTAAATTTAATTAGGATAAACCTCCCTCGTACACATGTCACCCGATCCCTTAGTTGCACCAGAAAATCAATCAATCAATTAATTAATTTTCCTATTTCTCTCACCCACCTAAAAGCGTTCCTAAAAACGCTCATCGGTGTCCCTTTATTCCCTTACATTTATTAATTGACTGACACCTTTCTTAAAACCTAGTTGAGTTCACAATTAGAAGGTTTCAAAGACTAGACTCCCTACTATGTTAGACATTCCCCTTTTTCTTTAAGATTCCATTTTTGTTTAAGTTCCTCTTTTTATCTAAGTTCAGAATTAGCAAGTTTAGACATAAACAACAATTTACCTTTTTAATAATTTAATCCTTCATTAAAATTTTACTTTAATTATTAATGTTTGAATTTTCTTTACCCACTTCTTTTTACATGTCCATTTAGTTTTTTTTTGCTGACATGTTCTACTTAGACCTAGGTTTTAAATTCAATAGGCTTGGTGACAGTTTTTAAGGGAAAAAAATAGTTATTAACTTTACTCATACCATCATTCATTTTAAGGACGACCTAGTCCTACATAGGCATAGTTTTATAGGTACTAGGTTTATTAACTTACCAGAGTTAAGATCACGACGTGCCCTTCAAGACGCACTACATGCTCCAAGGGTGCCACTCACCTGTATTCCTGTTTTATTTGCACGACGTGCCCTTCAAGATGCACTACATGCTCCAAGGGTGCCACTCGCTTCTTGATGATTTTGGTAGACGTCAAACCCCTAGAGTCAATACTCCGTCAGGTGACCTTTTGGGAGATTAAGAGTCTCTAAGGAATAAGGACCCTGCCTTATTGTGCGCCTCTTAGAATCATCGTGAGAAACTGTCACAGTCTACCCTCATGACATCATGGATCTCTCGAACTAGGTAATCGTTAACCTACAGTTCGAGCCACGACGAGAGTGATAGTAGGCTGTGACAAGGATGCTGCCACACCTCTCCCTCAATGTCTTTGGTTGTTGTGCGTGGCCCCTTTACTCCTATGTGATTCTGGTTAGCAAGCTACCGTCAGCCTGCATCCATCAACAAAACATGTCATCTATAACAATCAACATCATAATATCTAGTCACATGTCACATCTGTGATATAAAAAACATTCAAAACATAACAGTCCACCCCCTAAATCGATCCGGAGTCCAAGGAGATCCACTGATGCCATCGACATCCTCTAATGTCTAGATTCCTGCACACTCAGGAGAAACCAGTCAATCGCATATGTCGATATAAATATAGAAAAATAACATATCATCAGATCCACAACATCTCATAATTATAATAAAAAAAACCAATTGTATAATGAACCGGATCACTTGCACAAAAGTGTCCTTAAAGAATAAGTCCAATCAGTGTGCACAAGAGTGGGATGTTTGATCTAGATTATTTTCGGCACGAAATGAGAGCAGAGATATAATAAATAAATGCACAGAGATATCGCGTATATCCAATAATATAACATAAATATATCAGAGATGCAACCATAAACACAGAGATACAATAATACACGATTTCTATTAATGAAAGAAATGTACAGAGACTGTAAAAATACAGAGTGAAAGACTCGCTAGAATGGTGGCAGCTTATCTCTGAGAAGAGATGTGACGACTACTCGCATTCACAAGAAGATGGTTACAATGAGGCTCTGAAGGCCTTTTTACAATAAACATGAATGCCAAAAGTACTAGACATCCAAAAACCTAACCCTAGGAGATGAAGCGCCAAAAGTCATGTGGGCCCTGTTTGGGTAAGTTAGCACATCAACTTCCCGGGGTTGTAACGTTTGCATACGATATCTGTTTTAGGCGTATGATAGCTCATTGAAAAGGTATCATCGAGGAGATTCATTTTTGGGTCTAACTAATGCTTTCGGATATTATTGAGAATCCTGATATCGAAAAACCTTCATTTAGGCCCTCAAAATGGCCCCGGAAGTTAAAACCTGCTAAAAATAGTAAATTGCCAAAATTTCTAGAAAACTGTTTTGAGCCAGTTGGAAAAGGTGGGTGGCCACCGATATCCACCTGGATCAATGTTACATACACCCCCTCTTGTTTTAAAATTCATCCATAAGTTTCATAGTATATAATTACTGAAATAAATTATTTCATAATATCTCTATGTCTAACTATCAAACAAAAATGGAAACTGCTAACGCATATCATATGTGTCCTCCTAGGTCACCGAGTGCGGACTATAGTTGTCCCACTATATCTTGACCTGATCTACTATTCGAAGCCATAGATGTCGAATGTGATGGTCCAGAATGCGGATTGGCTCCACCATGAGCGCACCCTCCTCCGATACCTGCAAGGAACTCATGTCAATCACATGTGTAGGATCACTAACATAATGTCTGAAAACAGATACGTGAAAAACATTATGTATACACCTCAAAGAATCAGGAAAGGCTAGTCTATAGGCCATGAGCCCCTTCCTTTCCACAACCTCGAAGTGTCCCATGAACCTAGGAGAGAGTTTATTACCCTTTCCAAACTTGATCAAAATCTTGTGCGATTTTACCCATAAGAAGACTCGATTTCCAACCTCATAACTATGGTCAACATGATGCGCATCGACATAACTCTTCTGCCAATCCTGCGCTTCCTTGATCCTTTGTCTTATTGTTTTCATTTGATATTTCATTTCTTGGATCGCTTCAGGTCCCACCAGGACCCTATCCACAAGCCGATCCTAACTCAAAGGCATCCGATACAGTCTCCCATAAAGAAACTCGAATGGTGCCATCTTAATGGTGTAATATCCCTAGGATGAACCCAATTGTAAATGTAAATGCAAATGTACTTAAGCTGGTGAGATGTTTTATATATTTTGACATGCATCTTCCATGGTGTAGTGCGTGCATGTATTGTGCAGTATAATGATGAATTGGGCACATTCCAGGATACCGTGCGCAACCTATTATGTGCGTGTGATATTGAGGCCAGAAAGCCTTTATGTATATGATATGTTTTGTAGGTTGGTGAGCAAGTTATTATAAGCTAGGATGATTATGTTTTGATTAGGCCAGAGAGCCTAGATGTTAAAGGTCAGTGCACTTGTTTTTGTACATATCTCATATTTGATATAAGATACATCGTTGTGTGCAAACCAACCATGATAAAAGAGATGGGGGACTAAACTCCACTAGTTAGGGAAAGAAAAGGGGCTAATTTAAGGAATATTATATTAATATTTCTTAAATCATAAAGTATGGATAATTATGTTATCCTAAGTTCTAAAGCTGGAGACAAGTGGGCCAAAGTAGCTTCCAACATGACAAGTGTCAAGTTGGGGGCATGCATACATATTGTTGGGACATAGCTCATTTTGGGAACTTTTCTGTCATTCAGACCATCATCTTCCTGATTCATCCATCACTGATATATATAGTCAATCATCCAGGAGTATTGGCAGCCATTGAATTATCATTTGTATCTTCATGACTTTACCTGAACCCGTATCCAGAGCCTTCTGTTGGGTAATTGTTAGCTTGGGAGTGGGATTGAAGAAGCAGATTGTTAGGCCCGTGGGATATTGAAGAGGCGGGTTGTCAGGCTCGTGAGAAATTCTTTGGGTGAGAGAATTGCTGGGGATTGATTTCTTGAAGGTGCTAAACTATAGTTGCAGGGCTCTGAGACTTCCTATCTGGCCTGTTGCTGAAGCCTTGGAAGGGAAGAGGGGCAACCAAGGGATTGTTGAGAAGAGAAGGGGCACACTTCCTTGGGTGGGACAAGCATGCGGGGAATGAGGGACTGTAGACTGTTAGTTCAGTGAGCACCTGAGACAAAGTCTTTCCTGTTGTTCATGAGCCTTTATCCTAGTTAGGAACCCCTTTACCCGGGTGGAGTTTAGTCCTAGCTCGAGGGTGACTCACTATTGAGTGTGATGAACAATGTGGTCTAAGGCTGAGAGGTTCGTGGAAGGTCTGCATGCAATTGGTGTTATTCTCACAAAGATAAGTGTCAATTGGGTGATTAATTTACATGCTGCATTGTTATTCACATGTTATTTTTATGGGTTTATCCTATGCGTGATTATAACTGTCTGTATGCTTATGAGTATTGCATGTATATGCTGCATGTATATGCTTACTTCTTTTCAGTGTGAATCCATGCATTTACATAGTGTATTTGTCTGTTCACGTTTTATATATATTAAGTTTCGCAAGAGTTCTATGTGTGCATATGTTTTAATTGCATGTAGTTAGAAAATTATATGAGATATAACTTAGCTAGGATGCTAAGTATGTTACAGTAAGTTCCGCACAAAGAACAGATGTGTTCTCCGATGTAGCATGGCCCGACATGAATGGTCAGGGATGTTAGAAATTGGTATCTGAGCATGAAAGAGTGTTCAGTAGTAGCATGGCCTGGCCTGTTGAAGGCTGGGAATGTTACAAAGATGGTTTCAGAGCTAAGTAAAGCATATGAGGAGTGGCATGTCCCTAACTTGTGTGAGGCTGGGGGGTGTTACAAATTGGTATCAGAGCTTCAGTTTTCAACACTGAGCCTGAAGGGCCGAGAAAGTTGAGTTGAAGCAAAATGTCACAGAGGATTTAATTTGAAGTGGCCAAATTTCAGTTGTAGAGTGTCCATGGAAAAGGTAACAACAACTGGGCGGAAATGGGGAAAAACCCCAATTTCTGTGGGTGAATTCATGAGAAAATGGAGAAATTCGGTCAAGTGATGAAATATTACTGATTTAATATCTGTCCTGGCAAATTCAAACCTAGAATTGTTCGAATTTGAAGTTATAGTGAAGCCATGATAGATGGAGCGGAATTCACGAGGATTTGATGCGCATAAAGGTGAATGTGCATCGGTGGCACACTAAAAATGCATGATGCGCATTGAAAAGAATGTGATAGTTAAAATTTGGCACTGCGCGACACGATATTGGCATGTTGGTGCACACGCTAAATTTCGGTACCGCGCGGAAAATGTTAGCGTGCAGGTGCGCGCGGTAAATTATGGCACCGCGCGAAAGAATATGGTGTGCGGGTGCGCACACTAAATTTGGCATTGCATGGAGTGCACATGCATAAGAAGGTGTGTGTGGTGTACACACACACAATAAGGGCATGTAGGGTGTATGCAGTATTGGCAGAGCGCAGAGGAGTTTGGTTGGCGCACACATAGTATGAGTATATGTTGTCGCACGATAGTTTAGTATGGTGCGCGCAGAGTATTGATGCGCGGTGGGAGCATATTGAACTTTGGCATGGTGCAATGCATAGAGAGAAATTCATATGGTATATCAATCTACGATACAAAAACTGTGCGCAACAGGTATCAGTGCAAGAACTAAAACTACATGCAATGGATATTGGCGCACAATGCAAAAATAGTACGCACAAGTTAGTAGAGTGATGGAAGGGAAATGATTAATGGTTATAGGTGCATGGAAACACGACTTACCTGATGGTGTTGCTGTGCACAATAAATATGGGTATACAGGATGAATTTTTGAGCTCGTGAAATTGATTGGAAGGTGAACAACAACAGAAAACCAATGAATTTCCACGACATTTTATACTGTTTGAACGCCATATTTTTGCAGTGGGTTTTGAGGACTCTCTTGTGTCACTAGTTATATCTATAGAAAATTTTGACTAGATTAGGTTTGTTTTGGGGTTTGTTGTTGAATGACTGGAGGAATAGAGATGACCTTTGGGCTATGGAGTCTGGAATGAACGATCTATTGTTGGAACATTGAACTATCATGAGGAGAAGGTTAATTAAGGTGATGAGTCTGAGTTTAATGGAAATTTGCATGGTATTAACAAAAAAGAAACACACAACCGCATCAGAGAATTATTTAAAATGAATTCAGAGTTGGTTTGAGAAGAAATAAATATAGTCTAAATTGCTAAGCTGGAAGCATTTCTGAGATGAATTCTGGGTTTTATATTCTTTCAATTTAGACAGATGAAAGTGAAATATAAGCTTACAAGAAACACATACTATAAAATAAAACAAGACACATATCACCACCAGTCAATGTCTTTTCTTAAATAGTCCAAAATGCGTTACTGCATTTATATATTCATTTTAATTCCAAAATTACAAAAAGTCTTCCTGCTTAGAGGATAGGGTCCTTTTTCCCTTTTTCTTCCTTGAGATAATATATA
>ML808873.1:36668-58006 GCA_009831015.1 Picea engelmannii
TATATACATACATACATACAGAGGAATTATTTGTAGAATTCGAAACGCTCGGAGCTCCACTTATAGCTAAAAATAGAGGTAAGTTGCAAAAAATGAATGATTTAAAATAACAGTTACCACCTCTGGGGCCCTTTTTCTCTGCTACCAACTGTCCAAAATTCGCTGAAATGTACTTAATTTTAGTTGAGGACTAATTTTAGCTTAGCGATCTCCTCCTTTAAAGAATCTAACTAGACTGGTTGATTCTCTCCAACACTTTTGGTCGTTTCAACTGTGGTTTCCTTCTTCCGTCGCTTTCTCCTTTTCTTCTTAGCAGCTGGCCTGTTGATGACTAAATCCTTCATAGTGGGATTCATCCTAACTTCCAACTGCGAGTCTATAGCCGTCTCTGTGTGGAATTTAGTTGCTAGAATGTGTGCAAGTACCCTTTCCTCCTTATTCGCAGGAAAATCTAGCATGTTTCTTGAATAACCAGTCTCACTGGATTTAGCCTTGTCCATGTACCTCAGTTTGTGGACACCAAAATGATTTTACAGAGAGAAGAAAGTCGAGAAATTTGGAGATTAATCCATTTATGGATAAGCTGATGCCTCCATACTTTAGGATTGATAGTTATAGAATCCCAATCATGAAGCACATACAGACTACCCACAAGTGCGTTGGTTTTCCATGCTCGGATAATCCATTTCAAATGATTATCTTTTGAGTTCGTTACATGGCGACGTTCAGTTGACGTCACATGGCTGTGAAATATTGAACGAGTGAAACAGGGTGATTTGACTAGTTGTCACCCATCCCACGAGTGGTGGTTTTGACATATTGAAGCACGCGACATCAGAACTTTGACAAAGGTGGTTTTGACAAACCACATTTCCCTCGATGTATCTATGGAGGCGCCATGCGTCTGTTTTAAAAACCACGATGGTTTTTCCAGTTCTCCAAACTATCAAGTCTCTATGATCATGTAGTTCTTGAGACTTGGGTCTTATCTAAAAAGATTTTGCAGAGGTACTCAGGGAAAGAGTGCTATGGAAAAATATTTCAGAAGATGATCAAAGGCCAAGACTACAAAAGGTTAAGGTATGAATCTTGGTGCAGCCATAAAGTCTTTGGAAGCCACTACAATAAGTCCTCTCATGTTAGTCAAGTACTCAAAGGAATCCAGACAGAGGAATAGATCAGGTAGTGAAGGAATTAGTGAAAGTGCATTCACTCCCAAAGAAACCAGTTACATATTAAAGCAATACATGGGAGTCAAATCTATTATAAAAGGAATTGACTACTTGAATGACAGTAATCAGATAAAGAAAGAGGCTTATTGCATATGGATAAGAAGTGCATTATATCTATGGATTAGCTATGAAATTAGAGTAATGCTTCCCTTATGATCACCAGAGTGAGCAATGAAAGCATGGTATGAAGGGAATTATTTATGGCATAATAGAATTGGATTGTGCAAGATAGGTTGAAATCAGATTGGTCAAGGCAAGGGAAAGTAATAGGCAACAAGCAAATCCAAGTACTGATATGATCAGTTAAGGGAAGGATAAATCAAGCACCTCAAAGGGGAAGTTGGTGTTAACTATCCTAGGTTACTCAGAAAAGCATGACTAGAAATAGAATGGGGTCACGGAGGAGTTGGATCAGAGGGATCCGAAAAAAATAAATGGATATTGAAGATCCAAAGTCTATAAGACAATAAGATTGGAATCATAATTCATCCAAGTATGAGTTGGGATAGATGGATCCAGGAAATAAATAAATCTGAAGATTAATATCATCTTAGTATTTGGATGGAAAAACAAAGAAAACCAAGAGTGTTTTGGCTAAGAAGGTGCTCAGATCAGAAATAAACATGCACAATAATTACAGTGAAGAGCATTTGAAGGTTCAAGAATCTAGGAGAAGGGAAGACTTATGGGATAAACAAGGAAACGTGATATAGGAAGAAAGAAGTTGTTTCAATTACTGTAGTAGCAAGTATTATATGGCTTGTTGGGACATCCAAAGGGTGATAATACTTGCATGTTGCAAGTGTTGTTGTTAATGTTGTTGCACATGGATGAAAGCAACATAAAGCTAGAATATTGAATCATAAGGCTAATAAGGAATCATAAGAGCTCTTATTGTCATCAACTGATCAGGTAGCATTAAACTCGTTTAATGGAAGCCTTGAAGGTAAGTATCCCTCTTCTGGAAATTAGGTGTAAAATTGGCAAAGGGAAATCCAGGTAAGAATTTCCCAAAATTGGGATGTTACTACATTGTATGGTATTGTTTAAGTCCATTGACAGGAGTAAGTTACCACTAGGTGTGGTAAAGGCTAGCGGCTTGTTATAGTTATCAAATCTTTTTAGCTTTTGAATGCACACATAGACATAGTATCATGTCATGTTAATTTGGTTATGAGACAATAACCACAGAAAGGAAAAGATAAGAACATGTTATAGGAATGATGCTAAGAAATCTAGTCATGTATGAGACCAAGACAGGGTTGGATATGGCAAGGTATAGTTATAGAAAGGTTATATGCCACAGAAATACCCAATGAGCTTCCTACTTTAAATAAAACTTGGACTGCAACCTTTTTGCTAACACTAATAAACACTACAAAATTGTATTCTTGGTGTAGTGTTCAGGTCAAAAAGGAAGGCATCCAAGTAATTGTGAAGACAATGGGAAGTGTGTGGATATGGGTCAAGACATTGGCCAGATTTCCAATTTATGGATGGTGAGATGCATGAATTAGATAAGGCTCACTATGAAAGTCAATGCAAAGGTGCATTGAGTATTTAGTATTAGAAAAACAGGACCGCGGAGCAATAAAATAAAACAAATGTAGAAACAAAACACAGAAGATACATAATACAAGAGAGACATAGATTTATGTGGTTCACCCAGTGTGGGCTACGTCCACCAGAGAAATTGCCAGGTCCTTTCTTTATTATTATCCAGCAAAATGAACGGATACAACCTACAACAAAACCCGTTGTAACTTCCTCTTCTTTCTCTCACAGCCTCCTCTCTTAGAATACAATACTCGCCAACATACATAGCCACAATACATTTCCCTCATAAAAGAGGGTTGCCTTCTAGTGAAAAAAACCCTAACATAATCTCTATCGTTAGATCTATGACCTTATAATGAACGATCCAGATTTACAATGAAATTACAATATACTTTTACAAGGCAATTTTTTCTTCGGGGGCTTCACCCCTGAACCTCCACTTGCCCCCAGACCCCCCAACCGGGGGGATAGCCCCCCCGGACCCTGCAGAGGGGGTACCCCCCCTCTGCACTCCCCCACATGGAAGAGTGTACATACTTCTGGGGTGTAAATACTTCATGGGGTATAAACACGACTGAAAGTAAAAGACCTCTAAATTAGGAAGATAATCAGGCTCCACAACCAACATTTAGGCATTGAGAGTTGCACTCATTCCTGGCAAGTGACAGAGTTGCACTCATACATGATGGAATTGTATACTTAAATGCATTTTTTTTTGTAGAATGCATTTTGTGAGTGCATATATATATGCTTTTGAATGGAAATAATTACACTAATGTTTGAAATGTTGCTAACTCATGAAGTTAAGAACATTTCATGAAACTGGTAAACATTGCAACGAGAAAGTTGCAAGTGAGGTGGTCACAAGAGTAGTGACTACAGAAAACTTTTGTTCAGAAAATTGAAGAAAGGAACTTATGCTGATGCATATGAATAGAATGATGAGTCATTCTATTTGGTTGAGTTGTTTGGTAATTGTGATTGAATTTCTAGGTGCAGGCAATTCTAAGAATCATTGCATAAGGTGACGTGCATGATGAATTAGGATATACATAAAATGCTGACCATCTGTTGGTTGTATGAAATATAAATAGAATTTCATATTTGGGAAAAACGTCAAATTCCTTATGAAATTAATTGATTTATAAAATGGAGTTTTTATAATTCTCTCTCATGACAACTGCATGTGTGTGATGTAGATGAGATGATATTGATTAAAGTTGGAACTCTTAGAGCCATGGTGCTCTGATAATTACTGTTTGGCCTGTACTAGAGCCCTGGAAGGGAGGTTGAGCAGCCGATGAACTATGGAATAGTGAAGGTGTATACTACCTTGGGTTGTACAAGCACGTGGGGAAGAGAGAGACCCTTGGTGGGAGTGCTGCTGACATGAAAAGATAATGATTAAAGTGGGAACTCTTGGAGCCATGGTGCTCTGATACTTCCTGTTTGGCCTGTACTGGAGCTTGGAAAGGAAGATGAACAGTCGAGGAGATGTTGGACAGTGAAGGTGCATACTACCTTTGGTTGTATAGGCATGTGGGGAAGAGAGACCATTGGTTGAAGTGTTGTTGAAGTTTGGCACCTTGGTCTAGACTATGCTGATATTGATTGTGGGTCGTGGTTATCTTGGGAAGCCATTGTCCTGATGGACTCATATTCCATGT
Organism: Picea engelmannii; assembly: GCA_009831015.1. Lineage (NCBI taxonomy): Eukaryota > Viridiplantae > Streptophyta > Pinopsida > Pinales > Pinaceae > Picea > Picea engelmannii. The sequence continues at coordinate 41,125 of ML808873.1, forward strand.
TTGGAAATGGTACATTGCTGAGAGTTTATCAGCAGTGAGATATAAGGCTGGGTGGAATGTCATGAATATACATCCAGCTGTTGCTTCAATGAATTTAATTGAAGCATGTAATAAAGAACAATGAGATGAATTATTTTCTGAACTAGCTCTATGGAATAGAGTAATTGACTTCAAGTTGTAGTATGAGTACTAGAATTGGTGCTGAAAAGTAGAGCACTGGATGGGTGACAAGCTTTCAATAGCTAAAGCTTGGAGACTTTAAAGAGTTTGAATGGTACATGGTATATAATGCACTGAGGGTGTTTGAAAATTTTGTTGTACATGTATACATGATGCACTGAGGATAGTGCATAAATAAGGGGAGGGGATTGTAATATCCCTAGGCTGAACCCAATTGTAAATGTAAATGCAAATGTACTTAAGCTGGTGAGTTGTTTTATATATTTTGGCATGCATCTTCCATGGTGTAGTGTGCGCATGTATATGCAGTATAATGATGAATTGGGCACATTCCAGGATACCGTGCACAGTCTATTAAGTGTGTACGATATTGAGGCTAGGAAGCCTTTATATATCTGATATGTTTTATAGGCTGGTGAGCCAGTTATTATAAGCTACGATGCTTATGTTTTGATTAGGCCAGAGAGCCTAGATGTTAAAGGCCAGTTCACTTATTTTTGTACATATCTCATATTTAATATAAGATACATCGTTGCACGGATACCGACTATGATAAAAGAGATGGGGGACTAAACTCCACTAGTTAGGGAAAGGGAAGGGGATAATTTAAGGAATATTATATTTATATTTCTGAAATCATAAAGTATGGATAATTATGTTATCCTAAGTTCTAAATCTAGAGACAAGTGGGTCAAAGTAGCTTCCAACATGACAAGTGTCAAGTTGGGGGCATGCATACATATTGTTGGGACTTAGCTCATTTTGGGAACTTCGCTATCATTCAAACCATCATCTTTTTCTGATTCATCCATCACTGAGATATACAATCAATCATCCAAGAGTAATGGCATCCAATGAGTTATCATTTGTATATTCATGACTTTACCTGAACCCATATCCAAAGCCTTATGTTGGGTAACTGTTAGCTTGGGAGCGAGATTGAAGAAGCAGGTTGTCAGGCCCATGGGATATTGAAGAGGCGGGTTGTCAGGCCCGTGAGAAATTCTCTGGGTGAGAGAATTGCTGGGGATTGATTTCCTGAAGGTGTTGAACTACAACCATAGGGCTCTGAGACTTCCTATTTGGGCCATTGCTAAAGCCCTGGAAGGGAAGTGGGGTAGCCGAGGGACTATTGATAAGAGAAGGGGCACACTTCCTTGGGTGGGATAGGCATGTGGGGAATGAGGGACTGTAGGCTGTTAGTTGAGTGAGCACCTAAGACAGAGTCTTTCCCATTGTTCATGAGCCTTTAGCCTGGTTAGGAATCCCTTTACCTGGGTGGAGTTTAGTCCCATCTCAGGGGTGACTCACTGTTGAGAGTGACGAACATTGTGTTAGAATATAGAAGATTGTGTGCTCTTTTTACCATTGACGATACCCTCGTCACCCAACCATAGGATGAAGCCACCCTCCGAGCACCTTAACCTTGATTGAGAATTACTCCGAAAGAAAACCCTAGGCTAGATAGCCAAACAAGGTGTAGCACATCTTCCTCCAAGGATAACGCACCAACAATAGCTGATCAGATAGTCCAAACCCTAGCCAAGAGATAATCCAAGCCAATACTGAAAACTAGTTGCTGCTATAGCTGCACCTGCAGCCCTCCTCCACATGTGCACACCAAACTAGGAACTGCAGTGTGCACCAAACTGGGAACTGTAGTGCACACCAGTTGCTCTCTACAATTCTGAGATGTGTTAAATGAGAACTGGTGCCCTGTATTTATACTATTTCTGCCATATTTGCTGGGGATGACATCTCCTTCTGGATATGTGTTTGTTCAGTATATTATTATTATTTCTAGCTGACTTCTTCTCTTGGAGGCTAATAACCTAATATAAATTATCTTCTTGAGCTGACAAGACTTCCAGGGTTATGAGCCAACTCATTAGGGTTTTCTCTTGCTTTCCAGAGTCTTCTATTCTCATCAGGTTTACATGTGGAGGTAAATACCTCCCGCAACTACCATAATATTAACACTCTCTCCTAGCTAGGGAGGTATTACAGGTAATGGTCTTGAGCAAAAAAACATACCATTTACCTGGTAGCATCAATATAGTCGTTTGGACTATCTCATGACTAGATCATGAGCATCACCATCACCATCAGCTGCATCATCTCTCGAAACCATACTTCATTTGAGTAATTAGACATGATGCTGGATAAGTCATTCCCACCATAGAGTGATACAAGAGCCATTATTATAATCTAGAAGAGTAAATTCTCTGAACCGTTTTCCGTCTGGAAAATCTTTGTTCATCATTCTTCTAGATGATGATGATCTCCAATAAACTGTTGATAGTCTTCAAGGCAATTAGAATAAAAATAGAACACAACTTTGTCTATCCATAGTAGTACATAACTACAATCCAATGGTTCACTACCACACCAAGTAACACACAAGTACTTGATCAACAATGTATAGTCACGAATAGTGGAACATATCCACCACAATAGTCTTCATCTACTGTCATACAGTCTTCATAACAAACATCTGATAGCAACCTGCATAGAAACAATGTTATGATATAAACTGAATTATCTGCACCAATCTTTCATTCACATATGTGAGCTCTGAAAGAATATCTGCCTCACAAACAGTGGAACATATCCACCATAGTAGTCTACATCTATTGTCATATAGTCTTCATAACAAACATCTGATAGCAACCTTCATAGAAACAATGTTATGATATAAATTGAATTATCTAGGCCAATCTTTCACTCACATAACCCTATGTTATGAGTGAAAGATTGACCCATTCCTTAGACTCAACATTCCATAACATAAATATTGTCATATAGACTCAGCATTCCATAACACATAGATTGTCATATAGACCCTATGTTTATGTTATGAGTGAAATATTGACCCATTCCTTTGACTCAACATTCCATAACATAAAGATTGTCATATTGAACCCGTATCCAGAGCCTTCTGTTGGGTAACTTTTAGCTTGGGAGCAGGATTGAAGAAGCGAGTTGTTAGGCCCGTGGGATATTGAAGAGGCGGGTTGTCAGGCCCATGAGTAATTCTCTGGGTGAGAGAATTGTTGGGGATTGATTTCCTAAAGGTGCTGAACTACAATTGCAGGGCTCTGAGACTTCCTATCCGGGCCATTGCTAAAGCCCTGGAAGGGAAGTGGGGTAGCCAAGGGACTGTTGAGAAGAGAAGGGGCACACTTCCTTGGGTGGGACATGCATGTGGGGAATGAGGGACTGTAGGTTGTTAGTTGAGTGAGAACCTGAGACAGAGTCTTTCCTGTTGTTCATGAGCCTTTAGCCTGGTTAGGAACCCCTTTACCCGAGTGGAGTTTAGTCCCAGCTCGGGGGTGACTCACTGTTGAGAGTGACAAACATTGTGTTAGAATATAGAAGATTGTGTGCTCGTTTTACCATTGACGATACCCTCATCACCCAACCATAGGCTGAAGCCACCCTCCAAGCACCTTAACCTTGATTGAGAATTACTCCGAAAGCAAACCCTAGGCTAGATAGCCAAACAAGGTGTAGCACATCTTCCTCCAAGGATAACACACCAACAATAACTGATCAGATAGTCCAAACCCTAGCCAAGAGATAATCCAAGACAATACTAAAAACTAGCTACTGCTATAGCTGCAACTGCAGCCCTCCTCCACATGTGCGCACCAAACTGGGAACTGCAGTGCACACCAAACTAGGAATTGCAGTGCGCACTAGTTGCTCTCTACAATTATGAGATGTGTTAAATGAGAACTGACGCCCTGTATTTATACTAGTTCTGCCATATTTGCTGGGGCCGACTTCTCCTTCTGGATATGTGTCTGTTCAATATATTATTATTATTTTTGGCCGACTTATTCTCTTGGAGGCTAATAACCTAATATAAATTATTTTCTTGAGCTGACAATACTTCCAGGGTTATTAGCCAACTCATTAGGGTTTTCTCTTGCTTTCCAGAGTCTTCTATTCTCGTCATGTTTACACGTGGAGGAAAATACCTCCCGCAACTACCATAATATTAACACTCCCTCCTAGATAGGGAGGTATTATAGGTAATGGTCTTGAGCACAAAAACATACCATTTACTTGGTAGCATCAATATAGTTGTTTGGACTATCTCATGACTAGATCATGAGCATCACCATCACCATTAGCTGCATTATCTCTCGAAACCATACTTCATTTGAGTAATTAGACATGATGCTGGATAAGTCACTCCCACCATAGAGTGATACAAGAGCCATTCTTATAATCTAGAAGAGTAAATGCTCTGAATTGTTTTCCGTCTGGAAAAACTCTATTCATCATTCTTATAGATGATGATGATCTCCAATAAACTGCTGATAGTCTTCAAGGAAATTAGAATAAAAATAGAACACAACTGTGTCTATCCATAGTAGTACATAACTACAATCCAATGGTTCACTACCACACCAAGTAACACACAAGTACTTGATCAACAATGTATAGTCACGAATAGTGGAACATATCCACCACAATAGTCTTCATCTACTGTCATACAGTCTTCATAACAAACATCTGATAGCAACCTACATAGAAACAATGTTATGATATAAATTGAATTATCTGGGTCAATATTTCATTCACATCTGTGAGCTCTAAAATAATATATGCCTCATGAACAGTGGAACATATCCACCATAGTAGTCTAGATCTACTGTCATATAGTCTTCATAACAAACATCTGATAGCAACCTACACAGAAACAATGTTATGATATAAATTGAATTATTTTGGGCAATCTTTCACTCACATAACCCTAAGGAATGGTGGGAGAATGTATAACCCTAAGGAATGCTGATTTTGGACCATTCCCCACCCTGGGCCATTCCTCCTACACTAGTCAAAGTGCACCCTGGAGAGAATGTATAAACCCTAAGGAATGTCTGTCCCTGATTGCTGAGCCTGGACCATTCCCCACCTTGGGCCATTCCTCCTACACTAATCAAAGTGCACCCTGGAGAGAATGTATAAACCCTAAGGAATGACTCTTTGGACCATTTCCTCTGTTAACCACAAGAGGAAAAGACTGTCCTGCATCAACCTCCATAACAGACCATTCCTCAAGTTAACCATAATGAGAAATTGTTGTTCGGTGAGGCATGCCAGTCTTCTTGAGTAACCCTCAAGAAGAGAGAATGCCCTAGACCACTCCCCATATTAACCACAATGGGAAGTCACTATCTATGATACATCAACAATCATACTACTTCCCATGTTAACCACAATGGGAAGTGACTGTCTATTAGAAGTCTCAATCCACTTTCCGAACAGGAAAGCATCTGTCCAAGATGGACTGTTTTTCAAATTTAGAGATGAATGTATTCAATAATGTTTTTAGTGCTCCCTCCTAACTTGGAGAGTCATTTCTTCCTTTTTCAATAAGAAGGAATTTGTTTCCATGGGCTCCAACTTGAGTACGCAAACTCTTTCATCTTGGATAGAGGCTTTACCAAAATGTCTGCTTATCTGCTCATCTGTGGAGCTATGTATTGGAGAATCATTTTCTCCTTTCTGGACTTCATCATGGATAATGTAATGCTTGATTTCAAATGTACTTTAGTCTGGTACACTGTGAAAGCTTCATGTAGATCTGAACAATAGAGTATATAATAGTTGGAAAACTAGAACATATCCATGTGGCACTTCTATCATCATGAGATCTGATCTACTGAGTAGTCATCTTGATGTTATAGGAAATCTTCACCACGCTTCTGCTATGTACTAGAGGTTCTCCACCAAGTTATCTTCTTCTATCTGCATACATGAGTCTCTTTCTGGTATGCCTCAAAGTCTTGAGATTGCTCTTCATACACTCTTTATTCAATTTCTCTGGAGAACATTCTTTTTATTCATCTGATGTAGAATTCTGACTCATGGATGTTGTGGATGATATAATGACTGATGTAGAGATAAGTTTGGTTTGCTGGAACAAGTAATCATCATAGTCTTCTCCCTCCATCTGGGAGAACCTCTAGTTCTAGATCTCGCAATGATTTCATTCATAAGTCTTCCATACACTGTTCTTCATCATGACTTTCAGTTCCTCTGCTTGATTGATTTTATTGAGTTGATATAAGGCTGGTAATCTTTTGATTCTTAATATTATGATTGTTTGTTCTGGATTTTCTTTCTTTCTTGGAATCTTCATGTTCTTCTTCATGTTTTTCCTTAGCTTTTGGGTCCATGGAGTTTCTTATAGATTCCATGCCCTAGAGATTCCACTTCTTCCTTTTATCATAGGATCATGGATCTGGATAGACAACCAGGAGTACTTTAAGGCTTCTCTTTGAAGAAGTCTTCTTCTGCGGTTGAAATGAGCATGTACTATCTGTCATGGCTGCTACCATGGATATATATATATATATATATATATATCGTCATCTTCAATGGATCATAGGATTAGCTCCCTCCTAATCCTTGCTTCATGTATAAGTGCATATAATCAGATCCCTCCATCTAACAGAGTCCATGCTTCCATCTGCATCCTTATTATCTTCTGCAATATATAATTGGCTCTCTATGCTTCCATCTGCATCCTTATTGTCTTCTGCAATATATAATTGGCTCTCTTGTCTCACAGTTTCCATGCTTCTGTCTTGTTGTTTTCTACAAAACGTCATAAGTATTTTTCCAATTTCCTCTCGATTGCTGACTTCTTTCTATCTTTGATTCTTCTAGGTCTCTTTATGATTGGTTGGGCTTATCTTGCAATAGCTTCCACATGATTTGTATTTCATGCTTTCATGTGTATTATCTAATGATATCCATTTTTCATCTTGTTTGTTCTTCCAGGGATACAGTTCTTCTTGGACATATTATCTTTTAGAAGAGATAGATATACAAGATATGTGCAGAGACGATGCAAACAATATATGTAAGAAGAGTGTTGTTACCTTTTAGAAGAAGAAGTCTCTTCCATCCTGCTTAGTCTTCTTTGTAGGTTCCTTTTCTTCGGCAATCGATGCTTCGTGTTTCTCCTTCCTTTTCTTTAGTTTGGGACAATGATTCTTGTAGTGACCATACTTTCGATAGTTGAAGCATTGCATTTCTGAAATGTCTTTCTCTTGATTTGGCTTCCTCCTTGAACCAAACTTCCTTTTGTTCCTGAAGTTCTTGAATCTTGCTGTGAAAGCTTGATCATCGTACTTCTTTTGGGGTTTCTCTTTTGTATTGATCCTTGATTCTTCTTGAGCACAGCAAGTCCAAATTTCTTCAAATGTTGGATACTCCTTCCTTGTGTTCATGCTTGTGGAAAATGCATCCCATGTCTTAGGAAGACCATTGAGTACTATGTTCACCAATTCCTTTTTTGAAGTGATCTCTTCAATAGGTTGTAGTTGGTCTCTTAACTGGGAGATCCTTACAAAGTATGATGTTATGATGTCATCCTCACTCATCTTCATGTCATGGAGCTCATTCTTCAGACTCATAACTTGTCCAATGTTTCTGACTGAGAAGAGATTTGTTAGGGCATTGTACATCTTCTTCAATGAGTCAATATGGGAGATGTAGGGTATCAAGTGGTATTTTATAGAATCTACTATGATACTCATGGAATTGATGTCAACATCTTTGAACTTCTCCATAGTTGCAATGTTCTGTGGTTCCTTCTCTTTTCCTTTTTCAAACTCTGGCTTCACGATCTTTCCTTTCACGATATCCAACACTTTATTCTTGGCAAGGATGAGGTCAATCCTTGTCTTCCATGCTCTGAAGTTAGAGGCTCAATCTAAATTGTTCTTAGACTTCATAGAGTTAGTCATGGATGCTTGACTTGGTCAAACCCTAGATTTGATTAGAAATTCAAACTTCACATCTTGGCTTGCTGAGAGTATCAGGAGATGCGCTAGGCTAGGGCACACTGATCTGTCAGGAGATTAGGTCAATCTCTTCATTTAAGGTGCCTCAACAAGAGGTTTAGGGTTTCTGCAACTGCTCCTGCTAGTAACCCTAGCGACAGTGTCTTGGGAGCTGCTTCTGCTAGTAACCCTAGTGACAGTTCCTCAGCGAGCTCAATATCCTAGTGGCTATGTTTCCTTCCAACATTTACATTGAATGAAGGAGGTGTGGGCCCATAACCTGTTAGAATATAGAAGATTGTGTGCTCATTTTACCATTGATGATACCCTCGTCACCCAACCATAGGTCGAAGCCACCCTCTAAGCACCTTAACCTTGACTGAGAATTACTCCGGAAGCAAACCCTAGGCTAGATAACTAAACAAGGTGTAGCACATCTTCCTCCAAGGATAGCGCACCAACAATAGATGATCAGATAGTCCAAACCCTAGCCAAGAGATAGTCCAAGCCAATACTGAAAACTAGCTGCTGCTACAGCTGCACCTGCAACTCTCCCCCACATGTGCGCACCAAAATGAGAACTGCAATGCGCACCAAACTGTGAACTGTAGTGCACACTAGTTGCTCTCTGCAATTCTAAGATGTGTCAAATGAGAACTAGCGCCCTGTATTTATACTAGTTCTGCCAGATTTGCTGGGGCCGACTTCTCCTTCTGGATATGTGTTTGTTCAGTATATTATTATTATTTCTGGCTGACTTCTTCTCTTGGAGGCTAATAACCTAATATAAATTATCTTCTTGAGCTGACAAGACTTCTAGGGTTATTAGCCAACTCATTGGGGTTTTCTCTTACTTTCGGGAGTCTTCTATTCTCGCCAGGTTTACACGTGGAGGTAAATACCTCTTCCAGCTACCATAATATTAACACATTGTGGTCTAAGGCTAGGAGGTTCGTGGAAGGTCTGCACGCAGTTGGTGTTATTCTCACAAATATAAGTTTCAATTGGGTGATTAATTTACATGCTGCATTGTTATTCACGTGTTATTTTTATGGGTTTATCCTATGTGTGATTATAACTATTTGTATGCTTATGGGTATTGCATGCATATGCTGCATGTATATGTTTACTTCTTTTTAGTGTGAATCCATGCATTTACATAGCGTATTTCTCTATTCATGTTTTATATATATTAAGCTTCCATAAGAGTTATGTGTGTGCATATGTTTTAATTGCATGTAGTTAGAAAATTATATGAGATATAACTTCGATAGGATTCTAAGTATGTTACAGTACGTTCCACACAGAGAAAAGATGTGTTCTCCGGTGTAGTGTGGCCCAGCATGAATGGTCGAGGATGTTACAAATTGGTATCTGAGCATGAAAGAGTGTTCAGTAGTAGCATGGCCTGGCCTGGCCTGTTGAAGGCTGGGAATGTTACAAAGATGGTTTCAGAGCTAAGTAAAGCGTCTAAGGCGTGGCATGTTCCTGACCTATGTGAATCTAGGGGGTGTTACAAATGGTGCTTTGATAACGTTTTTTATATGCAAATTCTACCAGTGGCAAGAATTCTTCCCAACACTTCTTTTGGTCCATCACATACATACACAACATGTCCTCCAATATTTGGTTCGTTCGTTCAGTCTGGCCACTAGTCTTTGGATGATACGAGGTACTAAATTTAAGTTGGGTTCCCAAGGTCTCTTGGAAATGCATCCCAAATCATCCTGTAAACACCAATCCTCGATCAAATATAATCCTTTTAGGCATGCCATGCAACCTTGCAATCTGATTGATGAAAACTCTAGCTATGTCAAGTGCCTGATATGTCGTATGCATATGGATAAAATGAACACTCTTCATCAGAGATTCAACTACCACAAAAATCGAGTCGTGTCTTCTTGTCGTCAGTGGCAATCCAACAATGAAATCCATCAAAATGACCTCCCATTTTGATTCTGGAATAGCGTGTGGCTGTAGTAATCCTGTCGAATGTCTATGTTTAGCCTTCACTTGTTGACATTCTAGACATATTGCCACATAGTTGACTATGTCTGTCTTCATTCCTTTCCAGAAAGATAAGGGTTTAAGGTCTTCCCTCATCTTCATGATTCCTGGATGAGCCATGTACATTGCTCTATGAGCCTCTTTTAGGATCAAACTCCTCAACTTGTTGTTCTGCGGTACGTAAATCCGATTGTTAAATCTTAATAATCCATCATTGTCCATAGTAAATCCATCAAATTTTGGTACCATCATTGTGTTTTGTCCGATAAACTCCTTGACCTCTTTGTGCCAGTCATTGTCGCATTGTAAAGTTATAATATTTTCACATAGATTCATCTGAAGAGGCATCACAAATAATATGTGTGGTTTCCAACTCAACACATCGACCACTCTGTTCACTGTTCCCTTTATGTTGGTGATCTCGAAATCGTACTCACTAAGCAATTTCGACCAATGCCTTTGTCGTGCATTCATGTTGTTTTGTGTAAAGATGTGTTGTAAACCATAGTGGTATGTTTTTAGTTTGAATTTTCATCCAATTAGGTAGTGTCTCCAAACTCTCAAGGCATATACAATGGCTAACAACTCCAAATCGTGCATTGCTAGTTTTCCTCATGCCTTCTCAACTTTCTCGAGATGTAAGCAATCACTTGACCGTTTTGCATCAAGACTTCGCCTAATCCTTCCTTGGATGCATCAATGCATACCAATAATTCTTCGTCCATGTCAGGGACCTTTAGTATCGCCGTTGTCATCAACAACTCCTTGAGCCTCCGAAATGCTTCTACACATTTCTCGGTCCAAACAACTTCTTGTTCTTCTTCTGCAATTACATAATCAGATTTGCTATCTTTGAAAAACCATCGAAAATCATGGGATCAAGGTGGATCCTATGAAGGTTGAGGCAATACTTCAGTTTCCTCCCTCATGCAACATTTGACAACTTAAGGGTTTCAGGGGAAGGCTAACTTCCTATGTCGTTTCATAGTGAAATATGCTAATATAAATAAAGGTTTCATGCGCATTTTAAAGAAGAACACTCCGTTCATATGAGATGAGTGAGCCCAGGAATCCTTTGATTCTCTTAAGAAAGCCTTGGTATAGGTGCCTCTGTTGAAGCCCCCACACTACAGTAGAGACTTTTGCTTTATATCGTCGTGTCCGAAGGGACGGTTGGTATGATACTTGTTCAGAAGGAATATGAGCTCCATGAGGATGTTGTCTACTACCTTAGTTGAAATATACTCGGTATTGAACTCAAATACTCTCACATAGAGAAGATATCCTTGGCCATTGTGCATGCGGTTAAGAGATTACGTCATTATATATTACTCTGCAAAACTACCATGGTTGCATATATCAATCCATTTCAATACATCCTTACAAGGTGTATCATGGGGGGTGGGGAATACAATAAGTGGATTGTTATTTTTCAAGAAATTGATCTCAATTATGCTTCAGTGAAATCCAAGTAATCGCTAGTTTTTGCAGAAATGATGTCAGACTTCGCTAGACTGGATGAGGATTGTTGACTACATTTTTGGTCAACAATACTTAGCCGTCAACGCGTTGCGAGGTTCCCCCTCAAATCAAAATTCTTACGCAAATTTCCATCGACTTTCATGCTAAATTTGGCGCATTATTCTTAGATAAGTTGTTAAGGCTCTTGAACTATCACAAATTCATCTCTCTCTCACTTCTCATATACCATTTTCCACTTATAAGTGAGATATTGACATCATATATTTTGAACCATTGCACATCAACCCTTATTATCACATGTTTCTCTTTACTCACATAACCTTCAAATAAAAATGGAGTGATGAATTAAAAAGAATGTCAAGACCATGTTATTTCACCAAATATACTACTTCTTTAGTTTTACATGATCCACTTTCCAAATATTTTGCTCATGCCTTTCCCTTCAATTATAACATTATTTCATAAACTTTACTCTATGCCATCTCATGTTATAACCTTGGCATCATTCTATACCATTCCAAAATCAAATGTCATATCCTCCATGCCCCCTTTCCACATGACACCTTTATTATTAAAATAAAGGATCTTTACTTTATTCATTAAAAAAAATGGATTAAATTACTTTATGTTTTAAAGTCATTACATGAGGTCCTATATCCTATTCCCTTTATGGAATGAATCAACTCATAAAACTCAACATTATTTCAAGTGTGATGCCAAGAAATTCTCAAGCCATCCCCTATAAGTCATTTAAAAGTTTATTATGCAATGGCTAATTGAAGGTATTATAAGTCCCTTTATACTTTTGGGCGCCATTATGAGAAATTGTTTAACCAACTCTAAGGATCGAAAGTGTCTAGAAATGAAGTGTTATTCGTTGTATTGTTTTTGTGACTTGATTTTGGAGTCATATGAGAATGCCTCGAGATTATGGGAAGAGACCATATTGCTCACAATATCAAATAGACAATTGGAATATTTTTGTCTATGGAAAGAATGGTTAAATATTTTTCCAGATTACACGAGTTGCTTCGATGAAAGAAGCTATCGAAGCAACTCGTTGTGAAGATCTTTCTTAGTTGATATATATGGATCATTTATCCTTATTGAAATTAGAATTGTGTCCTTGTGTATAGAATATTTTTGGGGTCTAATATGGATCATTCATCCAATTGAAATTAGAAATTAGAATTGTGTCTTCGTGTATTGAATATTGTTGGGGTCTAATATAAACTCATCATGGAGCCCCATTAGATATAAATATTTTTGGAAATTAATTTATTAGAGGAAAAAGCAACAAGCTTAGCATAAATAGATGAAAGCAAATGACTTACTCTCGATAAATGTTTTTAGTCACTGGTCATATTGAATCCAAAGCAATGTGATAAGGTTGTGGTGTTATGCAATTCAATTTCTTTTGACATGTATATAAGGAAACGATAATAACGACTATTATTTTATGGAAAAGGTCGAGGCGGTTCTGGCCCGAGGGGATTCTAGTCTGTTACTTTTTAAACAACCATAACTTTTGGAACCACCTATCTAAAGATAAAAAATAAACAACAAGCGGCCAACAGAAGGGAGGAAAAACTTTGAGAGATGTATGCTTGGAGTGCAGTGAGGTTTTCTTCTTTGAATAATCATTCATCCTCTATACTTTTAGCAGGGTTTGACATAATTGTTGGCAGCAGGGACTCTTGTGAAGCAACGAAGGGATGAAGCGAGGATGAGCTTTGCTAATTCTCATAAGGTGAATGGTTTACTTGTCAGTTTGTTGTATTTAGGTTTGATTTTATTCCGCACTAATCAGTTTCTGATATGCAGGTTCTTACCTTGTGTTATCACCACCATTGCTCCATTCCATTTTGGCTCAACTTTCTTCTTCTTTCTTTCTTGGTCGTTCTATTGTAACTTTGTTCTAGAATGACTAAAGGCTAAATACCTGCCCCAAGTCTACGCAGAGACTTGTAAATTCCAAAATTTCAAGAATTGTATGGGGAACATTTTTAAATAAAGATCAAAATATTTTAAGCTATGAAATTGTTTCTTTATTTGTTTTCTTTTAAATATCATTTTTCTCCATCTTTTTCTTAATACAACACTTAAAAAATTAAAAATTAAAATAAAATAAAACAAAGTGATGAATTTATTACTTTTGTAAAATTATGTATATTAGTTTCTTTCATTTTATTTTTATTAGCTAGTTTTAATATGTACAAACTTTTGTTTATTTTCTTTACTTACTTTATCGTTTTAGTTCTCTTATTATTTATTACATTTAACTAAAAAAGAAAATAAAAAAATATCACCTCACTACAATGTTACTATAATTTATTTTTATAATCTTCAAGCTAATTTCTTGTTTCATATGTCTTTCTTTTAATTGTTTCACTTTAGCACTAACATATTTACAGTAACTCTTCACTAGTTTCGTCTAAGTTTACTTTCTTACAAAATAACTACAATTTGTTTTTTTAGTTAGGGTTTTCTTGTACATATTTTTCTTTAGTTGTTTAATTTCTTTTGATATTTTGATTTAACTTTATTATTTCAACTTTATGAACTCATGCACAAAAGCATAAAAATCATAAATTATAAAATGTATTAAAATCAAGTATTATAAAAATACAAAGAAAAAGGGAATTCATGCTTGGACTTTAGGTTAGAGGAGATTTAACTTATAGTTTAATGTGTTTTCTTGTTGGGGATATAAACCCAGAGTGACAATCCCGTCTCTTCCTGCCTAGCTCCACGGGAGGTCGAGATATAACCCCATGGGAGGTTGAGATATTGGTGTTGGGGACTCTTTAGTCCCTCGACATCAACACAGATATTTTTCATGATGATTCATTTGAGGATGAACATATCTTCCTTATCTCATCTTCAGACCCATGGTATGGAGATATTTTTATCTACATTCAATCCTTGAAGCTTCCCCAACATTTGTCGAGAGATGAATGATGACGTATACATCATCAGGCTAAGAACTACCTTATTATCAATGACACTTTGTATCGTCGAGGGGTAGATAAAATCTTGCATCTTTGTTTGACTCTCGAGGAAGATGTAGCTGTTCTTAATGACTGTCATAGTGGGGCATGTGGTGGTCATTTATTTGGGCTTGAGACAATCCAAAAGATATTGCGAGCCAATTATTTTTGGCTGTCAAGTTTTGAATATTGTGTTGAAGCGGTCAATAAATGTCACCCTTTCCAGGTGTTCTCTAGGAAAATGCGCTCGTACCCAATCCCTCTTCACCTACTCATCACCGTCGGTCCCTCCAATAAGTCGTGGGTGGATTTCATGTACTACAACCTAGCTTCAGTTGGGGGGCACCATCATATTATCCTGGCCGTGGATTATTTTACTAAATGGACATAGGCCATGCTTACCATTAAATCTGATGGTAAGACTGCAACATTTTTCATGTTCAATCAGATTATAGTGTAGTTCGAAATCCCAAAATATATTGTCACTGATCATGGCAGTCACTTCCAGAATGCGACGATGTCAGAGTTAACATCGAAACTGGAGTTTACACACGGTGATTCTTCCCCTTATTATCCCCAGGTAAATGGATAGGTAGAGGCCATGAATAAATCTCTCAAGACCATTTTGTTGAAGACTGTCAGCCAGAGTAAATTTGACTGGCATATGATGCTTTACCCTGCAATAAGTCGGGGGTGGATTTCATGTACTTGAATTTTTGGTTTTCTGAGATACTTTTATGCAATGTTCTTTTAATCATTGTCCAAGTCACGCTTCTGTCCAGTTGAAATGATGTATATTGAAGATTCATCACGACTTATCAAACATGTTCGACTACTTTTTCAAAGTGCAACACAAGAGGATCTTATTGCAAGAATTCATTCCAAAACAACATAATAATACAATTGGTGAGGCTTTTCACTTCCCATTGTTTTTGAGATGAGCATATATCTTGACTTATCTCTCAACGCATGTCATCATTGGTTTTAAAAAAGAAAGAGATAAGTGAAGAACGAAAGAAATGAATATATTGAGGGGAGATATGGTCTCTCAATAACAACAGAAAACAACCACAATAAAATCTGAAACGATTGCTTCTTTATGTGGAGGTCATCATCCTAATTATTTTCCTTTTATGCAGGTAGAAGTTCTTCCATTTTGATAACGAATACACTGTGACCCACTCAGTGGAGTCCAAATGATCTTGTTAGAAAAACAGGACCACGGAGCAATAAAATAAAACAAATGCAGAAACAAAACACAGAAGATACGCAATACAAGAGAGACATAGATTTACGTGGTTCACCTAGTGTGGGCTATGTCCACCAGAGAAATTGCCAGGTCCTTTCTTTATTATTATCCAACAAAATGAAGGGATACAACCTACAGCAAAACCCGCTGTAACTTCCTCTTCTTTCTCTCGCAGTCTCCTCTCTCAGAATACAATACTCGCCAACATACATAGCCATAATACATTTCCATCATAAAAGAGGGTTGCCTTCTAGGGAAAAAAACCCTAACATAATCTCTATCGTTAGATCTGCGACCTTATAATGAACGGTCCAGATTTACAATGAAATTACAATATACTTTTACAAGGTAATTTTTTCTTCGTGGGCTTCGCCCTCGAACCCCCATCGGGGGACGCTACCCCTGAACCCTCGCTGGGGGCCTGTTTGCCCCCAGACCCCCCAGCTGGGGGGATAGCCCCCCCGGACCCTGCAGAGGGGGTACCCCCCCTCTGCACTCCCCCGCGTGGAAGAGTGTACATACTTCTTGGGTGTAAATACTTCATGGGGTATAAACACGGCTGGAAGTAAAAGACCTCTAAATCAGGAAGATAATCAGGCTCACAACCAACAATATCCCACTTGGAGACTGATCTCAACAACTCCACCGCTGCTATATATGCTGGACTCTGAACCTTCTTGGACTTGGAAAATTTCTCATCTTCATCTTCATTCTTGAAGACCAACTGAAACTGAGCATGAACTCAGTTTCTCCCTGGTTACTCCCTTTGTTAACATGTCTACAGGATTTTGGCTAGTGTGTATCTTTTCCAGCTTCAATTGTCCATCTTCCAAGGCGGATCGTATGAAGTGGTACCTCAACTGTATATGCTTAGTATTTTAATGGAAGGCTGAGTTCTTTGCAAGGTGAATGGCACTCTGACTGTCACAGTACAACCTGCTGTTCTCCTGCTTCTTTCCTAATTCCTCCATAAACCTTTGTAACCAAATCATCTCTTTACTAGCCTCTGTAGCAGCAACATATTCTGCCTCTGTTGTTGAAAGTGCAACAACCTTTTGCAGTTTCAAAATCCAACTTACTGTTGTTCCACCTATAGTAAAAACATACCCTGTGGTGCTCCTCCTGCTGTCTTTATCACCTGCCATATCTGAATCAACATATCCTTG
>ML808873.1:60788-117181 GCA_009831015.1 Picea engelmannii
AGAAATATTATCTACAGAAAGAATCAAAGCATCTTGTAACACATCACCTATTACATTTGCTTCCTGATTTCTCTCCTGCTGTCCATCTCTTTGTTTCTTTGGAGCTCTGCAGTCTTTCTTCAGATGTCCTTTCTTCCTACAATTCCAACACTCTATCTTTCCAAGTCTGCATTTGGATCTGCCCTTCCTAGAATTCCCACGGTTCCCTGATCCCTTTCCTCTATCCTTTTGTCTTCCCCTGTTCTCCATGTTCAACGCATTACCTGATGTCGCACCTGTGCTTTTCCGTCGCATTTCCTCACTAAGGATAACACCAACAACATCATCAAATTTTAAAGTATTTGAACTAGAGACAGAGTTACTTACAGCCATGACCAAACCATTCCAGCTTTCTGGCAATGAGCACCAGATTAGAAGAGCCCTAACCTCATCATCAAAGTCCACCTTTACAGAACTTAGTTGATTAGTAACCGTATTAAATTCATTTAAATAATATGCAACAGACCCACCTTCCGACATCTTCATATTAAATAATCTCTTCATTAGAAATACCTTATTGGACGTCGAGGGTTTTTCATACAATTTGGCCAACGTGTCCATCAAAACCTTCGTTGTCTTTTCTTTCGACATATTGAAGGCCACCGACGCTTCCAGGCTTAGCCGTATCGTTCCTAGAGCCTTTCTGTCAAGAATCTCCCATTCTTCGTCCTTCATGGCCACCGGCTTCTTTGCTACTCCAATCAATGGTAGGAATAGATCCTTCTGATATAAATAATCTTCCATCTGCATCTTCCATAACTGGTAGTTTTGGCCGTTAAATTTCTTGACCCTAAACTTTCCATCTTCTGACATTGCTCCCACTCGAACCAGGAACCCTCTTTTCCTGCGAGTTACCTTACGCTCTGATACCAGTTGTTAGAAAAACAGGACCGCGGAGCAATAAAATAAAACAAATGCGGAAACAAAACACATAAGATACACAATACAAGAGAGACACAGATTTACGTGGTTCACCCAGTGTGAGCTACGTCCACCAGAGAAATTGCCAGGTCCTTTCTTTATTATTATCCAGCAAAATGAAGGGATACAACCTACAACAAAACCCACTGTAACTTCCTCTTCTTTCTCTCACAGTCTCCTCTCTCAGAATACAATACTCTCCAACATACATAGCCGTAATACATTTCCCTCATAAAAGAGGGTTGCCTTCTAGGGAAAAAAACCCTAACATAATCTCTATCGTTAGATCTGCAACCTTATAATGAACAGTCCAGATTTACAATGAAATTACAATATACTTTTACAAGGCAATTTTTGCTTCGTGGGATTCGCCCCCGAACCCCCATCGGGGGACACCTCCCCTGAACCCCCGCTGGGGGCCCGCTTTCCCCCATACCCCCCAGTCGGGGGGATAGCCCCCCCAGACCCCGCAGAGGGGGTACCCCCCCTCTGCACTCCCCCGCGTGGAAGAGTGTACATACTTCTGGGGTGTAAATACTTCATGGAGTATAAACACGGATGAAAGTAAAAGACCTCTAAATCAGGAAGATAATCAGGCTCCACAACCAACATATCTTATATTGACAACACATCAAGTCAAAGAGTGGATATCTCTTCTATCAAGGTCGAATACGATAGAAATGGAATTTCTATGAAAGGAAAAACATCATGGAAGAAACACTTGCACTTTCAAAACTGATGGGAGCCCAACTGTTGTAAAGTCTTAGACTATTTAGAGAAATTATGAGCATAATAAAAAGAGAATACAATTGAGTAATGAAAACATGTCTATAAAAAAAAGTTATAACAACAACAAAACAAAAAACATGACTGTGCTTTCGTACCGAGAATATTGTGCAGGCGTGAGGTTATTGAAATTATAAATTAAGGATGACTTTTTCTTCGATTATAGCTCTGAAGATCTTTCTTAGTTCATATATGTGACTCACAATATTTTATATATGGATCATTCATCCTTATTAAAATTAGAATCGTGTCCTCATGTATAAAATATTTTTGGGGTCTAATATAAATTCATCATGGAGCCCCGTCAGATATAAATACTTTTGGAAATTAATTTATTAGGGGAAAAAGAAACAAGCTTAGTGTAGACAGATGAAAGAAAATACCTTACTCTCGATAAATGTTCTCAGTCACGGGTCATATTGAATCTAAAGCAAGGTGATAAGGTTGTGTCGTTATGCAGTTCAATTTTTTTTTACACGTATATAAGGAAACAATAATAATGACTATTATTTTATGGAAAAGGCCTGGGCAGTTCTGGCCCTAGGGGATTCTAGTCCATTACCTTTTAAACAACCATAACTACTAGAACCACTTATCTAAAGATATAAAAGAAACAACAACTAGCCAACAGAGGGGAGGAAAAACTTTGAGAGAGGTATGCTTGGATTACAATGAGGTTTTCTTCTTTGAATAGTCATTCATCCTCTATACTTTCATCAGGGATGGACAAAATTGTTGGCAACAGGGAGTCTTGTGAAGTAGCGAAGAGATGAAACGAGGATGAGCTTTGCTGGTTCTCATAAGGTGAATGGTTTACTTGTCAGTTTGTTGTATTTAGGTCTGATTTTATTCAACACTAATCAATTTCTGATATGCAGGTTCTCACCTTGTGTTATCACCACCATTGCTCCATTCCATTTTGGCTCAACTTTCTTCTTCTTTCGTTCTTTTTCATTCTATTGTAACTTTGTTCTAGAATGGCTAAAGGCTAAATACCCACCCCAAGTCTACGCAGAGACTTGTAAATTCCAAAATTTCAAGAATTGTATGGGGAACATTTTTAAATAAAGATCAAAATCTTTTAAGCTATGAAATTGTTTCTTTATTTGTTTTCTTTTAAATCTCAATTTTCTTCATATTTTTCTTAATATAACACAAAAAATAAAATAAAAAATAAAACAAACTAATGAATTTTTTACTTTTGTAAAATTATGTATATAAGTTTCTTTCATTTTATTTTTATTAGCTAGTTTTAATATGTACAATCTTTTGTTTATTTTCTTTACTTACTTTATCATTTTAGTTCTCTTATTATTTATTACATTTAACTAAAAAAGAAAATAAATAAAAATTATCACCTCACTACAATGTTACTATAATTTATTTTTGTAATCTTCAAACTAATTTCTTGTTTAATATGCCTTTCTTTTAATTGTTTCACTTTAGCACTAACATATTTACATTAACTCTTCACTAGTTTCATCTTAGTTTACTTTCTTACAAAATAACTGCAAAAATGTTTTTTTTAGTTAAGGTTTTCTTGTACATAATTTTCTTTACTTGTTTAATTTCTTTTAAGATTTTGATTTAACTTTATTATTTCAACTTTATGAACTCATACACAAAAGCATAAAAATCATAAATTATAAAATGTATTAAAATTAAGTATTATAAAAATACAAAGCAAAAGGGAATTCATGCTTGGACTTTAGGTTAGAGGAGATTTAGCTTATAGTTTAATGTGTTTTCTTGTTGGGGCTCTAAACCCAGGGTGACAATCCTGTCTCTTCCCGCCTAGCCCCACCGGAATGTTGGCCCTTGACCAAGTTTTGGAGATCCTTGGTCATGTTCGACCATTTTTGAGACTTCGACAAGCTGGTCGAAGGCGGAGCGCAAGACGAAGCAGAGATCGCGGAATCTCGGCCCCTTTTTAGGGCATTTTTGGGTTTAGGGTTTATGTAACGGGTATGGGATGTCGGCCCATGGGTTTACCCATGCTTTGGCCCCTTTTGTAATGTATAAATAGAAGTCTAGGCGATGTAAGTAGGGGGTGCTAAGGGTAATGAGGCGGTGCTAAGGGTAATGAGGCGAATGTGCTAAGTGCAAGTGGTAGTAAATGTTTGTGGCTTAGTATGGAGCTAGAGGCTTTGTGCATACTACGTGTTAAGACTTGCAGAGCTAAGTGCAAGTGATTGTAAGAAGATGGTGTGCAGACTGTGTAAGAAGGCTTTGTGCAGTGACTTAACTCGGGGAAGGAGGATTTGGCGAGGTGCGCGCAGATCGCCTGTCCTATGCGGAGTGGGTCTTGTGGCTCTGTGCATTGAATGAAGATAATAAAGAGAAGAAGAGTTGATGGACGTATCCCCATGCTGGGGGTGAACCACGTATATCCTGTGTTTTGGCTGCTTTTTGCATTATGGTTGTTATGTGATTTATGCTTAGTGTATCAATGTATCTGATATAGTATCTTAGTGCTTAGTGATATGAATAAATTCTAGATCTGATCTATTTCTATATTCTAAGTGCTTGGATGTGTTAGATCTTTTTGAATACTGCGATGTTCTGTAATTAGGGTTTTCTCCTGTGAAGTGGATAAGAGTTAATTATTAATGAATGTTAACTACTAAGTTCTCTGTTATGTACTGTGATCATAGATCTGTGTCCCAGATAGGTTGTAGACACTTGACTCCTGCAACCACCCCTGCCTCTACCTCAAGTGAGACTTCATTTGCTTCGCAGGTGTTGCTGAAAGGGCTGATAGTTAGGGTTTTGTTGGTGTGTTGTTGAAGCGTTGAACCCTGGTTCTGCTCTTGTGCCAAAAAATGGTTCTGTTGCCGGGACTTGAAACTGTGATTGCTGGGAACTGAAGAAAAGAGAAATCTCTGTGCGTAGATATGCTACTATGGTGCGTAATATTCTACTTGACTTGTGAAGATCTGTGCTAAGAAAATAAGCTCGATCTGAAGAAAAGAGGTAAGATCTTAAAGCTTTGTGCCCTGATAAAGGTAAGATAGTGAAATTTTTTGTTTCGAAAGAATGGATCTAGGTATGTTTGATAGATTTTTTTCTAGTCTGAAAACTAGGGCACAATTAGAAGAAAGAAGATTTGATATGAATAGATCTAATAGAACTAGTGAAAGATATGTTATTCCTATGCATAGAAAGCATGTTTGGACTAACAAATGAATGCAGAATCATAGAAAGATTTTTTTGTAGATCCACCACTGTGATCCTAGTGCGCATTATATAAAAGTTTGGGGACCGTTCAAGATAAAGAGGGATTGAATCTTTGTTATAATTGTAGAATATTGGGACATCTTGCTAAGGAATTCCCTAGTCAAGGTCCTATTTGCCTTTGTTGTAAGGTTACTGGACATGAAGTTTTGGATTGCCCTAGAATGATTGCCAAAGTTGAAAAGAGGAATATGAGACAAGAAGACCACGAGGAAGGTCAAGAGACTAAGAATATGCTCAAGAACCAGAAAGAATCAGAGACTGTATTATTACAGATGAAAGAAACCCTGAATGATCATAGAGACATCAACTTATCATAGGTCTTAAAAGAGAAAGAGTGCATAGAAACAAGAATAGGAGACTTCGACATAGACTGTGTCCTAGATGAGGAAACATAGGTGAATATCATGACAGAAAGAACTTGGGAAATTTTAGGAAGCCTACTATGGTTCCTTCATTGGGAGGAATAGGATTGTTTAAAGGGAAGATGATAACAATATGTGGAAGACTTACCCATATACCTATGAGTTCTCATGGAACTTCGACAAAAGAAGAATTTGAGGTCATTAAGTTTGTTGAGAACAATGCCCCATTTTCTATTTTTCTAGGAAAAAAATGGGTTGAGAAAGATCAGATACGAAGGAAACAAGAAGAGAAATCTCTAGAACAAAAAAAGTAAGAATTAAGAGATTTCATGGCTAGGATAATAGTGCACTTACTGGAAGAACATGAGGAGAAGTCGAAGCTACTAAGGACCAGAGACCGGGATGCCAAAGTTGAAAGAACACAAGAAGACTTGAAACCCTTGTCCATACAGGAGAGTAGAGCACCTACCGCAGAAAGAGAAGAAGTATTACCCTCGAACCTTGTAAAAGACCCTCCGTAGTGTGAAGTTACTATGCCAAGAGAGGACTTCGCAGAAGGAAGGTTTACAGAACTGGAACTTCACTGAAATAACATAACAACGTAGATTGGCAGTTCTCCATGGCGAAGCGATATGACCGTTGGAGGCGAAACGACCGTTAGAACGACGCTCCAGAACGGCTAGAAACACAGTTATTGACAGAATGTTCACCATTTGACTGTTGGGACCACACCATAATAGATGTAATTGTGTCGATTGAGGCATTCCTACCCATTGGAAGAGTCCATTACAATGTTGTCTATTTATACCGTCAAGCGTTGCACCAAGAACACTTTTTCCAATTGTGATTATCCGAGCCCACAAAGAACTAGTTGCTTTCGCACAGTGCCTATTGAGAGCTCGCCACCCGTTCTGTTACATTGAGTGTTTACTCACCGATATGAGATATCTGATCTCGAGCGTGCATGTCATAGGACGTTAACGCAGTAGAAAATTTCGTCGAAGAGATCATAATAGACCTCATGGCCAAAAAGGTGATGTCTGCAGGCATACAAGCTTCATCGACATGAGGATTGGAAGCATCCCCGTCGATTGTGCAGCGTCGGTCTAGTCGACCTGCTGCTGAGAAATGTAGCAAGCATCATGATGACTTGGTGAATGTGAAGCTCATCCCATCTATCCTTCCAAACTCTATCCCACCTCTGGCTGGTGCGGTTAGTCGTGACAGTGTCCCAAGGGACTTCAACTACACCTTTGTCACTGCGTACCTCCTGAAGGGGATACTCGTAGTTGGAATGCAGTTGGGATAGATTATGATGTTGAATATTAGTGACTTCAACTTGGGAGATTACAAAAACCATGGCATGCTCACTCCACATAAGTATTTGACCAAGACCAAGGGGATGAAGTCGAATATCATCCCCCAGCCATGGACCGTGGACATCATGAGGTCCACCATCCTGAACGTAATGAATATACCCCACTTTAGAAGGCATCAGGAGGTTAACGTGTGCATTAAACTCTTGTTCTCTTGCTTCCATGGCGGTTAATTATGGCTGGACAACTGCATCACCATAGATCTGACGCTGATCCATCAGATCACCGGATTAAGCATGCAAGGACTAGACCCATAAGACTTTTATCCAGGGAAGGCCGCAGATCACACCCTGGTGCAGAGAATCAAAGATACCTATGGCGATGTGGAGAAGGGGAAGCAAGTATACAAGGTAGCTTCCATATAGAATGGCGCAATATCCCTAGCCTTCCAGTTGATCGCTGGTAAGCTAGTAAGGAAGAACAAACCCATGCAGGTCATGGGGTTCGTTGTTGACCTCGCGAGAAAATGCATTGAAAGACTACAAATGAACTGAGTGAGCTACCTCGTTAACCAGTTAGAGCAATATTTTTGTGAAGCTCAGGATCAGGGATATGAGTTCCATTTCAGCTGGCTGCTGATCCTCATCACCTTCATTGCTTGGGATATGCCGAAAGGAGCAACCTTCCCTGAGATTGAGCCGTCTGAACCCCTAGCTGTGAAGTTCACTACGCTCTGGTACTCGAGCAAAATGGATAAACAATGGTAGTCAAACGTGGTGTTCCACACCTATTACCTGTAGTTGAAGAGGGCTATTGAGTCTTTCCCTCATATGACACCGAACACCCTGCACAGGTTCAAGCCATTTGTGAAGTTTCACGCAGATATAAATTTTATTTATATCACTACGCGCAGAGACAAACATAAAGAAGAACTTCAATCCTACTATAAGCTCACCGAGGAGGACATGGAAGAAATAACTAAGGAATGGCTCGTAGAGTTCCTTATACCAATTGATCAGGTAGAACTGTCTGACCTCGACCTCATCGATAGTCCTGTGGTTACTCGTGAAGAATATGATGCACCTAGTAGTAGCCGAAGGAAAAATAAGGAAGAGGTACAAGATCTGAACAACGCATCAAAGGAGACTACTTCAGATTCACCTAGAGGGGGAGGAGGTGACAAAGTAGACAAGGAAGAGAATGATGAGAAAGAAGACAAACCGAAGCAGGGCGAAGTAACACCACCTAGGGAAACCCTTGATGAAGTTGAGACATCCAAGAAAAGAAAGGTTTCCCCCAAGAAATATACATCGCGGAAGAAGTCAAAATCCAATAGACCGCCATTTTAGACTATGCTAATGGTGGATGACATCGACCTCATCATCGCCGTTGTATCGGATACCTCAGAAGACATTCTACAATGCAAAGAAGAAAAACATGAGACCATGTATGATAGGATTGCAATAGAGTTTAAAGGGGTACAACAAGCCCTCTACTCCAACCGCATAGTGTCTACTGTGCCACCACCACCAGAAGGAGCAAAGTTGGGAGATGAGCTTGCCCAACTATGGAGATTAGGAGACTTATCACAAGCTCACCTTTTTTGTGTTCAAGAAGAAAAAGAATAGGCTACAGAGGCCCCAAAGCAAGCAAAAGAGGAAGACATAGAGCAATGTTGGGTTACGCAGCAAGAAAAATATGACCTCCAAGCAAAGTTTGTAGAGGATAGAGCGTAGATCTAGAAGGAGAAAGAAGAACTACTCGTAGAGAAGATTGGAGTTAAAGAAGCAGTCACTAGAGCACTTCACTCTGTGATGGGCTTAGAATAGATGGAAGAACACCTAGTGGAGATTCAGGTGGGGAAGCTTACTGAAGCCATTCAACAACTCCAACAAAGAGTAGCAGAACTAGAATTACAAGAAGTGCTAAGCACTCCACAGGAAGTGCGAGACCAAATGGAAGAAAACACCCAGAGTGCAATTTGGAGAATCAAGACATTGGCCTTAGAATGCAAACAACTTAGCAATCGAAGTGCACAGACCTACGAGCACCTTGCATAGGAACTTGAACTAAGGACACTAGAGTCACATCTCCAGGAGGAAAAGCAACAAGCAACAACAGTGTAAGCACAGTTAAATACAATCTCAACAGTCGAGAGGATGAAAAGGTCCCAAGAACAGCGCATGGTTTAGTAGCAGGTCCATGCCATCTAGAGCAAGGTCATGGAAGTGACCTAGAAGCTCCAGCGAGTGCAGGATGAATCTTGCACACTTTTTGAGGAAATTGAAGGACGAGGTGTAGAACTAGAACAAGTGGTCACAACAATAGAACAATGCTTAGAAGGACCTGTGATAGAGAAGATTATTTAGGAGTTCACTGAGAAGGAGGCTCTGGCAAAGCAACATGTCGAGGCATCTAGAGCCAAGCTTGAGGCCTTCAAGGTAGAGTTACCCAGATCTGAGTGACTCTGGATGAGTCACGGGTGAGTGTTGGGGGCCTGTTGGCCCTTGACCAAGTTTTGGAGATCCTTGGTCATGTTTGACCATTTTTGGGACTTCGACAGGCTGGTCGAAGGCAGAGAGCAAGGTGAAGTGGAAATCGCGGGATCTTGACCCCTTTTTAGGGAATTTTTGGGTTTAGGGTTTATGTAACAGGTATGGGATGTCAGCCCATGGGTTTACCCATGCTTTGGCCCCTTTTGTAATGTATAAATAAAAGGCTAGGCGATGCAAGTAGGGGGTGCTAAGGGTAATGAGGCCAATGTGCTAAGTGCAAGTGGTAGTAAATGTTTGTGGCTTAGTATGGAGCTAGAGGCTTTGTGCATAATATGTGTTAAGACTTGTAAAGCTAAGTGCAAGTGATTGTAAGAAGCTATTGTGCAGACTGTGTAAGAAGGTTTTGTGCTGTGACTTAACTCAAGGAAGGAGGATTTGGTGAGGTGCACACAGATCTCCTATCCTATGCAGAGTGGGTCTTGTGGTTCTGTGCATTGAATGAAGATAATAAAAAGAAGAAGAGTTGGTGGACGTAGCCCCACATTGGGGGTGAACCACGTATATCCTGTTTCATGGTTGCTTTGTGCATTATGCTTAGTGTATCAATGTATCTGATATAGTATCTTAGTGCTTAGTGATATGAGTAAATGCTATATATGATCTATTTATATATGCTAAGTTCTTGGATGTTTTAGATCTTGTTGAATACTGCGATGTTATGTAATTAGTGTTTTCTCCTGCGAAGTGGATAAGAGTTAATTATTAATGAATGTTAACTGCTAAGTGCTCTGTTAAGTACTGTGATCACAAATTTGTGTCCCAGCTAGGTTTTAGACACTTGAGTCCTACAACCACCTCTACCTTTACCTCAGGTGAGACTTCTTTTTCTTCACAGTTGTTTCCAAAAGGGCCGTTAGTTAGGGTTTTGTTGGTGTGTTGTTGAAGCGTTGAACCCTGGGTCTGCCCCTGTCCCAACAGGGAGGTCGAGATATTGGTGTTGGGGACTCTTTAGTCCCTCGACATCAACAAGGATATTTTTCATGAATATTAATTTGAGGATGGACATATCTTCCTTATCTCATCTTCGGATCCCTAATATGGAGATATTTAATCTACCTTCAAACCTTGAAGCTTCCCTAACACTTGTCGAGAGACCACTGACTACATATACATCATCAGGCTAAGAACTACCTTATTATCGACGACACTTTGTATCGTCAAGGGGTGGATAATATATTGCATCGTTGTTTGACTCTCGAGGAAGATGAAGCCATTCTTAATGACTATCATAGTGGGGCATGTGATGGTCATTTATCCAAGATTGCGACATCCCAAAAGGTATTACGAGCCAATTATTTTTGGCTGTCAATTTTTAAAGATTGCATTGAAGCGATCAATAAGTATCACCCTTTCCAGGTGTTCATTAGGAAAATGCGCTCACACCCAACCCCTCTTCACCCAATCATCACCGTTGGTCCCTTTAATAAGTGGGGGGTGGATTTCATGTATTGCAACCTAGATTCAGCTGGGGGGCACCATCATATTATCGTGGCCATGGATTATTTTACTAAATTGACAAAGACCATGCCCACTGTTAAATCTGATGGTAAGACTACAACATTTTTCATATTCAATCAAATTATAGCCTGGTTCAAAATCCCAAAAGAGATTGTCACTGATCATGGCAGTCACTTCCAGAATGAGATGAAGTCAGAGTTAACATCAAAACTGGGGTTTACACACAATAATTATTCCCCTTATTATCCCCAGGAAAATGGACAGGTAGAGGCTATGAATAAATCTCTCAAGACCATTTTGCAGAAGACTGTTAGCTAGAGTAAATCTGACTAGCATGTGACGCTTTACCTGACACTTTGGGCATACCAAACCATGGTAAATACTTCCACTGCTTTCTCTCCATTTCAGTTAGTACATGGCGTGAAGTCAATTCTTCCTATTGAGTGCAAAATACCTTCCCTTAAATTGACAATTGAGCTCCTACCTGACACATCCGATCTCGAACAATGCCTTGTGCACCTAGAGAACCTCGATGCGTAGCATCGAGACACCTCTATGACTATCAAAGCGAATAAATGATGTGTTAAAGTTTAGTACAATAATTTTGTCTGTCCCTGGCAGTATGCTGAGGGTGACTTGGTTCTCATTTATGACCAAGCCAAAGAATCGTTGGGGGCAGATAAGTTCAACCCCATGTGGCATGGTCCTTATATCCTATAACTTGTCCTAGAGAAAGGAGCATACAAATTAAAATATTATGAGGGGAATGTGTTGGACGAGCCCATAAATGGGCTCTACCTTAAAAGGTATTACACTTGATCCCTCAAAATTGAGAGTGACCTTTGTACATTAGTGTATCTTTTTGTTTGTTTGTTTTTTAATGTGGCCGAACTTGTTGGCATCGAGATTAACTTGTGGCTTGAGAAACCACGACTCAGGGGCATCTAAGCCGTCAAAATCACCCAGGGATCGCACCCAACCTGAGCCACACCAACCCTTAACATGGTTGGATTTTTTTGTCCCCGCAGGTTTCGAACCGGTGACTTTTCAACACAGAGTGGCTTAACAACACACTCCGTCACCGACTGTCCTACACCTTGGGGACGTACATTAGTGTATCTTAGTGTATATACTTATTTTTCTTTTTTCTTTGCGTCATCGAATTTCTTATTGAGTTTTCCCTTGGTTTGAAGATGTCAATGAAATAAGTGGTCTACTTAGGATTCGCAGACGACGCCATTCGTCATACACATAACATAGCTTCCATTGCTTGGGTTATCTATTCACTCGAGGGACAACTAGTGTCTTCAGGTGGCATTTGTTTGGAGCCATCAATGAATAATGTGGCTGAATATAGCACTGTTATAGAGCTATTACACAGAACCATTTTATATGGTATTTGATCTTTAGAAATTCTCCTGGACTCCTAGTTAGTTTTATGTTAGTTGAACGACAGTTACCGTGTGAGAGATCCTACTTTACTCCGATGATTCCTACGGGTACGACTTTTGGAATGATAC
The DNA here is from genome assembly GCA_009831015.1 of Picea engelmannii. Taxonomy (NCBI): domain Eukaryota; kingdom Viridiplantae; phylum Streptophyta; class Pinopsida; order Pinales; family Pinaceae; genus Picea; species Picea engelmannii. The sequence goes on from ML808873.1 coordinate 72,983, forward strand.
TTTTATTTTCTTACTTACAGTCACATACCTAGAAGTTCTACTCAAGTATCCGATGCATACGCTAATTACATTTTAGATTGGCATTTGTCACATAACTAAGTAAAGTAAACACATTCATACATTCATCCATTATAACATATATAAGTAAAGTCGAAGACCAAAAGTTTTATATTTCATCCTTTAGAGTCCAAAAAATATGGTGTCATAGTACAGAATGGGGCTGACATCCTCAAAATAAATATATGGCCAGTACATCACATAACCATGACATCTATGCATGTGGCTCCTTTTGTACTATGTTTTCATTGATGTCAAAGGGTTGATTTCAAGTATTTTCATAGTGATGTGTTTGTATCATTGATATATTGATTATTGGTTATATGGTCATTGATGTAATTGTTGTCAAAGGGTTGATGTCAAGTGGTGTCATAATGATGTGTTGATATTAAAGGGAGTTTCATCATTGATATCATGTCATGGTTGATAAGAAGAACCAAATGGATAAAATCCAAAGTGGCCTCCTTATGGTGAAAGCCCTCACGGGAAGATGCTTTGTGAAGTCCAAATGGTTAGGTGGTTGAGTATCCCAACAGTGTGGTTAGGGAACCAAAGTTTAATTGAGGAATATTGTAATGAAGATAAATAAATTTGCAGGAGAAACTATTTCAGATAGATAGTATATGTCATGCCGTTTCCGATGATATGTGGAACGTCACATAACTCTTCACGATTAGAGTGTTATGGCCATGTGAAGTTGGATAACCCTCATGAGTTATCTAGAATCCCCTAGAAGGTCAGAGAATTCAAATTATTCTAGAAGATCCTAGAAGAAGTTGACCATTCAAAGTGGTTAGTCATGGGTTAAGTGGTTGCAGCAAGAAAACAATTAAAAATACATTAGTTGCAACTAGAAGTGGAGAGTTCACTATTTTTCAACAAAGTGGTTAAGTGGAAAAAGTGGCTAAGTGGACAAAGTTGGTTAAGTGGACAAAGTGAGTAAGTGGAAAAAGTGGCTAAGTGGACAACGTGGTTAAGTGGACAAAAATAGATACTTCTAGAGGAAGCTACTTGGAGAGTATAAATAAGAAAGAAAGGGTCTCCCATCAGAATCTATTGAGAATATTGAATACCTACAAGTTACTGAGGTAACCAAAGGATATCTAAGATGAATTTTAGAGGGAAGGTGAAGTAAAGAAGGTCCAAAATTCAAGGGATGATAAAGTTTTTAATGATGCTTTCTAAGGTATGTTATTTACAGGTCATCTCACCATTTTTGCAATAGATGTTTTTCTAGAATGATTCAAATAGTGAAATATGGAGGATATTGAGACAACATATCCAAGTAAATGTGATAAAAAATTGCGCTTGTGGGTCATTGTAGTTTGGGAGTTACACTCTATGGAAGATAGGGTTTGTGGCTAGTCTTGAAACTAGTCTAAAACAGGTGTTCCGGAAAAAAACCGTCATAAATTATTCATAACACATCAAAATTCAGTGAGATCAAATGCATTGGTTAGAGTACAATATGTAGTATGTTGTGTACCAATTTCATATCCATATAGTAAATATTCCACACATGGAATTCTATACAAGTTTGATCTATAGAAAAAGACAAAATTCAGCAAGGTCTACCATTTTTTCTATAACTCCTTTTCTGGGAGGTTCCAAGTAGTGAAACCTAGAGGATTTGTAGAGAAGACAATGAATAATATTGTGTATAATTTTTATACCTTTATGCATTACATGTACATAGTTATTCTTGTTGAAAGTTAGGGTTGTTGACTAATCCAAAATTAGTCATGTGAGACTAAAGCAAAGTTTGATGAAAATACTAGTCTATTGTTGTTGAAGTTAAGGAAGGTTTGCAGGTCTGTGATCACAAACACCAGGTATGTTACAGAGTTACAGTTATGATATATGTCTTGATGATTTCTACAGGATTAAAGGTATGGTTTTGGCACATGGTCTTGTGTAAGGGTTTATGGTATTTGGTTTATGGAGAGTATGGTGTATTGCTAGAGGTATCTTGTTGGTTAACTTGGTGATATTGCGCATATGGTTGAGAGTTGACTTGATGATTGATATTTGTGAGTAGATCATATTTAGATGTTGATGAGACAGATTGAGGTGACATGTTTTTAAGACAGGTTATGTTGTGCATAGTTGATGCACTTGTCTTGGTATAGTCTGTTGGTACAGTTTGACAGATTGGTTTCTGTCTACAAGATGGGTCTTGTACTCGAGGATTGGATTCCTCTTCTCAGTTGGTGCTAAGATATGTCGGTTGGGTCTTGCATTGAGATTTGGTGCTCTCTTTGATTTGGTTCTCATTTCAGTTGGTGCTGATAAACCCCAATGATTGTAGTCCGTAATACAAAAGAAACTTATACATATATCTGGTGTTCATTATGTTCTTTATTGTGATGGTGAATAGTTCTTTATTGTCAATATATTTCATTGAGATATGTTTATATGTAAGAAACTAAGTGTGAATATAAGTAATGAGTAATAATGTTGTGAATGGTGATGGGTAACTAAAGTTTTGTAAGAAGTTGTAAAAAGAGCCTCACATTGATTCACTCCCCCCCTCTCAGTGTGGTCGATGTGTCCAATAATTGGTATCAGAGCATGCATTCACTATAAGAATTACAATATTGAAGGAGATCCATGGACACACAAATAGAAGAAGTTTGTGTAGAATAAGCTAACAATTATCTTATAGATGAAGAGGAAGATTTGTTGAAGCCAAAAAATAAATTTTTTATATTTATTTGAAGCAAAAGATGTTTTTGATCCTGATTTTGATCTTAATGAATACATTAGGGAAGCCCTGGAAAAATACCAAAGGCATACCATGGCACTAAAGAAAATACTCATGAAACAAGAAGAAGAGATCAAGAGACTAAAGACTCAAGTAAATGAAAAAGAAGAATCATGTCATAAGTTGGAAGAAGAAGTTGTTGATATCATAATGAAAGAAGAGAAGTAAAAAAGGTTCATGAACAACTCAACAATATTGGATGAAATCTTGGATTTTCAAAGATCACCTAATGATAAATCTCGTCTTGGATACAACAAGGAAGAAACACACTATGAAGCTAGCACTTCTAATAAGCATGATGCGGGTCCTTCATTTTCAAAAGGTGAAAGCAAATTTGCAAGTCAAGCACCTACACAAGGCAAGGAAACTTTCAAAAGAACAAAGAAAGGAAGACACCAAGAAGACACCTTTACACCTCAAAGCAAATTCAGAAGAGAGACACCTTCAAGGTGGAGACCAAAGCAAATGTATAAAAATGTTTTTCATGGTCACTACTTCTCATGTAATGAATATGGTCATAAAGATTTGGATTACATAAATTATGCATGGAAAGAGGTTGGAAGGTTTCATAATGCCCTAATATGTTGGATATGTAATCAAATGGGACACTTTGCTACTCATTGTCACACCATGAGATGTTACAACTATAGTGGGTTTGGCCACAAATCCTAAGATTGTTGTAATACAAGGAGACAATCCATGAGGAATGATTCATATGAAATGGAAAGAAGAGCATGGAAGGAAAACACTATTGAAAGGATGGAAGCTCAGAGTACAAGTATAGATAAATCAGGACAATCTAATAAGTGGATGAATAAGACTGAACAACTAGACATGAATGAAGGAATAAATAATCAAGAAAGCTTCACTCTTTCTGAAGCATACATAGGATCCTATGGGAGAAGTAACATACATACACGGGGTGACCTATAGAAAACTTGCGTACATATGCGAGCTGCCCATGGAACATGCCGCGTACCTTTGGAAAAATCCTCAAGAAGAGGAGTGTACAGATGAGTTGCAACATGGTTTGATGGTATAACTCTGTTTTGCAGGGTCTGACATGGTTTGTTGTAGGTTTTCATGATTATATACTTTCTTTGGTACATGATGTATGGGATGATATAGTTGAGATACTTGGTTGATATATTGATGGTTGAGATACATGGTTGTGGCACTTGGTTCATGGTAGAGGCATATCACGAGTGATATGACACTTGTTTGAAGCACATGGTTGGCATGTTGGTAGAGGCATATGGTTGGTACACAGTTGGAACATGTTCTTGGCATATGGTTGATACACTCCATTGATGATATATTATGGTATATTGTATGGTATTGATGTACATGGTTGATGTACATGGGTGTTGTGCATGGTTGGCACACAATATGGCACATGATGTACACAGTTGATGTTTTGTTCATGATTCTCTATTCATTGTTGACATGTCTTTTTATTCATGATGTATGGTATGGAATGAGTTTGATGCATGGATAGGTCCAAGGATCATCATAGGAAGAGAATATCATTCTTGAGTAGTTGATCTATGTTCTAGTTGAGCAGTAGCATTTGCGACAGAAGCAAATTGTAGTGGTACAATATTGTTCATCTTGCAGAGAAGATAGGGGGAGACATACCCACATGGGGAGTTATTCTTCTTCCCATGATTGGTTGCAACAACATGATTCCAGGAGGAGAGATGACTGAAAACCATGCCATCAACATTGCATCAGAGTGATATCCCTTGTCCAAATGGGGAGATATTATTCATAGGAAGCTTGAAGGAATCCAGACAGGGGGAGCAAACCCAAGGAGAGTTTAGGAAGGGGGAGCATCCCCAAGGATATAACTACCCTTTTCCATTGATGTCAAAGGGGGAGAGATAGTCACATTGATGTGGTGAGATGAACATTGATGAGGAGCGATGATCACAAAGGGAGCATGAGCATTGCCATGTCCAAGTGTTTCCATCAATGATTGGTGTTGACATCAATGTTGGTGTTTCCATCAATGCCAAAGGGGGATATTATTGTAATATGTTGTAATTGATGTCAAAGGGTTGATGTCAAGTATTTTCATAGTGATGTGTTTTTATAATTGATATCTTTATTATTGGTTATATGGTCATTGATGTAATTGTTGTCAAAGGGTTGATGTCAAGTGGTTTCATAATGATGTGTTGATATTAAAGGGATTTATATCATTGATATCATGCCATGGTTGATAGGAAGAACCAAATGGATAAACTCCAAAGTGGTCCCCTTATGGTGAAATCCCTCAAGGGAAGACGCTCTTGGATAAAGTTCTCAAAGTGGTCCCCTTATGGTGAAATCCCTCACGAGAATACACTTTGTGAAGTTCAAATGGTTAGGTGGTTGAGTAGCCCAACAATGTGGTTAGGGAACACAAGTTTGATTGAGGAATAATGTAATGAATATAAATGAATTTGCAGGATAAACTATTCTAGATAGATAGTATATGTCATTCCATTTCTAGTGATATGTGGAACGTCACATAACTCCTCACAGTTAGAGAGTTATGGCCATGTGAAGTTGGATAACCCTCATGAGTTATCTAGAATCCCCTAGAAGGTCAAAGAAGTCAAATTATTCTAGAATCTCCTAGAAGAAATTGACCAATCAAAGTGGTTAGCCATGGGTTAAGTGGTTGCAACAAGAAAACAATTAAAAATAAATTAGTTGCAATTAGAAGTGGAGATTTTACTATTTGTGGAAAAAGTGGTTAAGTGGAAAAAGTTGGTTAAGTGGAAAAAGTGGCTAAGTGGACAAAGTGGTTAAGTGGACAAAGTGGTTACGTGGACAAAAGTTGATACTTATAGAGGAAGCTACTTGGAGAGTATAAATAAGAAAGCAAGGGTCTACCATAAGAATCTATTGAGAATATTGAATATCTACAAATGCCTAAGGTAGCCAAAGGATATCTAAGGATAATTTCAGAGGGAAGGTGAAGTAAAGAAGGCCGGAAATTCAAGGGAGGATAAAGTTTAATGATTCTTTCTAAGGTATGTTATTTACAGGTCATCTCACCATTTTTGCAATAAAGTTTTTTCTAGAATGATTCAAATAGTGAAATATGGAGGATGTTGAGAAAACATATCCAAGTAACTGTGACAAAAATTTCATCTTGTGGGTTGTTGTAGTTTGGGAGTTACACTCTACGGAAGATAGGGTTTGTGGTTAGTCCCAAAACTAGTCTAAAACAAGTATTCCAGGTAAAAACGTCCCATATTCTTCATAACAGATCAAAATTTAGTGAGACCAAATTAATTGGTTAGAGTAAAGGTTTTAGTATTTTGGGTACCATTTTCAGATCCATATAGTAAATATGCCACGCGTGGAATGCTCTACAAGTTCGCTCTCTATAATAAGCCAGAATTCAACAAGGTTTTCCATTTTTTCTATAACTCCTTTTTTGGGAGGTTCCAAGTAGTGAAACTTGGAGGATTTGCAGAGAAGACACTAAAGAATATTGTGTATAATTTTCAGACCTTTATGCATTATAGGTATATAGTTATTCGTGTTGCAAGTTAGGGTTGTTGAGTAATCCAAAATTAGTCATGTGAGACCAAAGTAAAGTTTGATGAAAATAATAGTCTTTTGTTGTTGAAGTTAAGGAAGTTTTGCAGGTCTGTGATCACATACATTAGGTCTGTTACAGAGTTACATGTATGGTATAGGTATTTATGGTTGCTACATTATTAAAGGTATGATTTTGGCACATGGTCTTTTGTAAGGGTTTATGGTATTTGGTTTATGGAGAGTATGGTGTATTGCTAGAGGTATCTTGTTGGTTAACTTGGTGATATTGTGCATATGGTTGAGAGTTGACTTGATGATTGATCTTTGTGAGTAGATCAAATTTGGATGTTGATGAGACAGGTTGTTGTGATAGGCTGTGTTGTGCATAGTTGATGAACTTGTCTTGGTATAGACTGTTGGTACAGTTTGACAAATTGCTTTCTGTATACAAGCTGTGTCTTGTACTTGAGCATTGGATTCCTCTTCTCAGTTGGTGTTGAGATCTATAGGCTAGGTATTGCATTGAGAGTTGGTGCTGATAAACCCCAAGGATTGTAGTCCGTAATACAACAGAAACTTATACATATAAATGGTGTTCATTGTGTTCTTTATTGTGATGATGAATAATTCTTTATTGTTAATATATGTCATTGAGATATTTTTATATGCAAGAAACTAAGTGTGAATAGAAGTAATGAGTAATGATGTTGTGAATGGTGATGGCTAACTAAATTTTTGTAAGAAGTTGTAAAAAGAGACTCACATTGATTCACCCCCCCTCTTAGTGTGGTCAGTGTGTCTAACAGTGTCAGATGTGTTTCATGATAGCATACTACGACATTTGAAAGATGCCAGAAGAGTCTCACCCATGCATGGGGTACACCCACCACCTGCCTCTACATTGCCTTTGGCATATCCTCTACCTGAAACATAGGGATCTTATGTGTCAAACGAAGCAATTTTCCCTGAAAATTCGATAGCACTCTCTCCATGTCCCCACCTATGAGATCATATCCTCGGCCCCTGCACTGATGTCGTGGAAATCCTTCTGGTCATCGCAGACCTACATCTGCGTAAGAGAAAAACTGTTAATACATGATACCATACAAAAATATTTGCGTTTTTGTTTTGCATCTATTAAAATTAGAAAAACACAAAAAATGAAATATATAAAAACCAAATTCTTACTGATCTCTCCAAAGGAGGATCCTAGTGGCAATGGAATGTTTGGGTCCCCTCGGTAGTCAATCACTCCATAGGGATAGTCATTGATCGCTATGACCTGTTGACACCACCAACGAAAGAAGTCATCATTGTAGGGGGTTGGCATCCTACCACCTCCTAGCTGCCTCATCACATTGGTCCACCGTGACATGGATAGATCACAAAGTTCAAGTGGAGTAATATCTACTCTAGGGCTTAAACATGGAACCCTCTCAAAGAAAAAAACTACACACAATGGATGCAAACCCGAAGTTCCTCATTCACCTTTGTTTGCAATCCGTTAACTGGCTCTTCATGTTGGCCAATAGTGAGGTACACTAGTCATAAAAAATGGGTCTCAAACACTCCACAACGTAGAAAATGAGTGGCCTCGACGCCTGGTGCAATGAGGCAGACCCCGATATCCATGTGAGTACAAGAACGACAATCTTTAGACTCAGGTTCTCGATCTCCATGATAGGGAGTTGGCTCCCTAGTTTATATGTGCCTGCAACATAGTGGGTGGAAATGTACTCTTCCATAGTTCTACCACCTCTATCCCCTCAGGCCTTGAGATTCACCATATCTCCTCGACGAGACAATCCTGTGATGAAGTATATGTCATCAACTTCAATTCTCAATGGCTACCCATTGAGATTGAAGACCTCTGTCTTCGAATCCCAATAGTTTATTATCATTTGGAGAAACCTCACTTGATCTCTCATTCCTTTGATATCCAAAAGTTTATAAAGCCCACATATTTTCAAATGTTTTTGGGCCCTTGCATCTCTTTCCACTGCTGCATCTACCTCCTCATGCTCCCTTTCCCTCCATTCAATCACCATCCTTCAAAGGAAAAGCCAATTTTTGAGTTAATCCCTTTAAAAAACTTGTTTTCGTACTTGTACGTGCGATATCCTTATGAAAAATGCATATAGGGCCTCATATACATGGGTATGCTTCTCTTTTACCATGTACATGTGGTCGTGTACACAACCCGATAAGTTGTCACCTGCGTATGCCCTAGTTTCTAGTTAACGACCTCTAATACTAAAAAAATGGGGACTAAAACTGAAATTTAAACCATTGAAATTAAAGAGGATAGGAAAAACACTTACTTGGTCCAGACGGTTTCCGATTCTGTTGATTGTAGCTCCCATAATCGTCACTTGAATATCGTGGGAAAAATGGCCTCAAAATCACTATGTGGGTAAAAAATTCAAATGGTATGGTAAAATGTCTTATTTTTACTATTAATAGGAATTTTTTACCCACTTTTGATAGTTTTTCCCTATTTATTTCTATTTTTGACCTTACGGGACTAATAGCACAGTGGAAAGACTTGGTTTTAAGTGGTTTTGTCCATGGTTTTTAATGGATTTCCAATGTCATATTTCCCGTTTGTGCCTCTGGCAATTATATTCTTTCACCCGCATATAGGATAGGTTTTCACCCCGCTTTGCATTCTTGCATCGTCCTATGACAATGACTCATACACCCTAGGTATGAACCCATTTTTTAGCGACACAAAAACTTCTCACTGCTACTAGAAGTGTTGTTATTAAGTGGTAGAGCCTTACCAAACATGGGTACCCTAGTTAGAACACTTTTGTCATTTGGTGCTCATGCAAAAGTTATTCCACAGGACCGAGAGTTCCTTATAGCATCAATATGACTTTGCGTTCGAACCCCATTTTCTTACTCAATATCATTCTGACCATTACCTATGGGACTCCCCCAAGTCTTAGTTAAGCTCTTTTCTAACTCTCGAAAAAATGAAAAGATTGCCGAGTGAACTTGTCTCTTTCACACTCGTTAAATGGTTTTGAAGGGACATATATTTTGGTATAAGTTTAATCCTTTTATGGACCAAGTAGGATACTTACAAAAAAATAATACTCCAGTCACCATTTGCTAGAAGAGTTCTACTGGGTATTATTTTATACTTTTTCGGGCCTAGGGGACTAAATCTACAAAAAATGACATCATTGAGTTAAGTTGTATTTGCATTCCATAATATTGTTTGTATTATTGAGCTTATTTCTGGCTCCCGCTTTCTTTCTATAATCCTCTTTCCTCATAAATTTTCATCACTAGCCAAGTAGTTCCTTTCATATATCCTTTGCAGCTTGACACCCTTTACCCATAAAGGAAACATCCCCCTGAGTTTCCATGCCCCGCATGCACTTCCTTGCATTTAGCATAGGTATGTTCCAATGCTTGGAAATAGTTGCTTACTTGCAACACTCGTTTCCTCTCCTGTATCATAACATTTATTTGTCTATGAAAAAACCAAAAAAAGATGGTCAAGATTTTTTTTTTATCTCCTATCAGAAGCAGTCATGTTGCCTTTGAACAAAGCACAAACTCTTGAGTCCATTTCATCCAAGGTTTGAGTTTAACATGGCCCTAGGAAGCTGACCTCATTACTTAGAGTCTAATCCTCCGACTGGTTACTCTTCCAGTCCCTATGGGGAGTTTGTTGATGCCTCCTGTATCACAAACTTTTGTCAATGATCAATTTTAAGACTATGCTACTTGAGTTATCCATCTACCTCATGATCTTTTTCAAAGGAAGTATAAGCCTATGTCGACCATTCCTCATAACTCTTGATTTTTCATGTAGGCCATACCCTTAGTGTATCTCAAAATCACATGAATTTGTTGTCCTACTTTGCACCCTGGGCCTACTTTCATCATTGGTAGGTAACCTTGAACCCAACAGATGAAATTTACTCATTGGTCGTTGAATGGGGGGTTTCCCTTGTGTTCGAAAAAACAAAATCTATTCACACATTGGGATTTGTCCAGTGTCTTGGATTCCATTATTCCTATTGGTGGTTTCCTCTCCTTTGTCGGTATTTTTCCTCATCGGTTGCTAGTCAGAGAGTCTCTTTCATGTACCTGTTTCATCTGGTGCATGCGAGAGACGAACATGGTCATTGGTTCGTGAACATCCTATTTTTTCAAGCTACTCGAAATTATCAAGCTATTTATTTGTACCTCATGCTAGATGATGAGAGATACTTTAATTCTCTCCTTTTAGCGAGTCTCCTTCCATCGAATTCAACTCATATATTCTGGAATCAAGATCTAGAGTCTTATGAGTACCTAGAGGCTTGCAGTCATTAGTGGCAAGTTCTCCCTCCATCGATAATTGGGAATACCTCAATGTCTCTTGATCGATCTATTATTCAAGTGTTCAACCTCAACACCCTTATTCACACTTGTTGAATGTACTTGGTTACTTGACACCTACTTTAATTATCTGTGGGTTGTCTCACATTTGTTAATGGTATACCTTAATGATCAATAATCAAATGAAGTCTCATTGTGTTCGAATTCAACTCCTCTATTCACATAATTTAGAATTGCATTTTTGGTGGATAGTGTAGAAGACCTCCAACTTACATTAACAACCCCTATATTTGTTGTTGTCCTTCATCGGACCAATACCTATATGAATTTAGTAATCATGGAATATCATATTGTGCTCCATTGTATACATATATCTTTGGTTGATTTTGAGACTGGAATCCACTGTGTCTTGTTCATGACTATGACAACCTATGTCACGTGTCCACTTTGTATTTCCCATTCATGGCCATGAACAACTATTTGATATATATCTACATGGATCTAAATTGTATTTTAGATTGGCAGCCATGCATACAAAGTTAATGTGAATAGTAATATCTTCATGAGTAACTAACACTTCCAGTTGAGTCTTCATTACTCCACTTTTGGGAACTATAATGTATTTCGTCCATCGCATGTACTCCTATGACCTCACACATTAGGGGGCATATGTTATAGAAATTTTTTCCTCACTTTATGTATCTTGCTTGGATGGCCTTCCATTTCCCTCTACAAACTTGAAGTCCCCTTTTTGTTCACTCCAGAGCCAAAAATTCATATTTTTGTCCATATGTGCGACCTAGCAGTTATACAACTCGCGTATACGTAGGTTTCTCCACTACATCCCGCGCACATCAGGTTTGGTGCTCAAAAATTAAAAAATATGCCGGGTTTCCATGCCATATCACATGATCCATGACCTTCCATATACTGGAAATGCTCCGACTCGACCCTTCAATTCCATGTGAAGTTTATAAGTTGAGCCATATCCAAGCCTTTAAGGAAATTCAACACATTGAGAGAAAATATACTCTGGAGAAATTTCACTTCATATTGAGTCTGCATCCCTTTGTCCTTAAAGGAATGAACTTCTTGTGTTCAACCCCCAATCTCTTCCTACCTTTTTATGGAGAACCTCATTGACTCCTACTTGTGAGCTTGCCTCTATAACACTCATACTCTTGAAAACAAGACTCCTTATGAAATATGGTATGGATGCATTCCTTTAGTGAGGCATCTTTGGGTCTTTGGTTCCACCTGCTATGCCTTGATTCCTAAGGAGAAAAAAAGCAAGATTAAATAAATGAGTTGGAAGTGCATCTTCTTATGGTACTAAAATACCACCAAGGGATATCGTCTTTACGATGAGACAAACTAGAAATTATTTTTTCTAGAGATATAATCTTTCTTGAATCCTCCAAGAATGAAAAAAATGTTGAGAGGCATCTTGATAATCTAGACAGATTCACTCGTGTAAAGAGATATCATGAATTTGATAATGAGATTTAAAATTTTGAAGGTGGGATCCTTATCTTGGGTCAATCTATGGAATCTCATTTTTATTTTGAAGCACCATCTTCCCCTCATGAATAATTTCCAACCACTTCATCAGAACCTGAAGTTCTTTTGGATGATGTGATTGAAAGAATTGAAAATATGAGACTTTATGAGAATTTAGAACCATCTCAATCAGTTGAACAACCTAGACCATCTCAGAAAGTTCCACCAAAATGGTTCATAAAAACATTTGAAAGTGTTCACACTATTGAGTTTTGAAAGACACGAACCAAAAATTCCTCAAGACAAGATGGAGGTGATGTATACAATTCAAACTCTAACTGATGTAAATGACATGGGTGTTTCATATGATTGTGATTTGAATTTATATACTAACTTTGAACTGACTTCCTTTGAAGGAGCCAATTCTCATCACGAGTGGGAAGAATCCTTGCAAAAGGAATATGATGCTCTCATCACGAATGGGATGTGGAAGTTGGTGGATCCTGCATTTATAACCAAACCAATCCACTACAAGTGGGTATTCAAGAACAAGTACATATAAAATGGCTCACTTGATGAGCACAAAGAAAGGCTCATGGAAAAATGATTTGCACAGAAAAAAGGTGTTCATTATGAGAATAGTTTTTCTTCCACAACAAAATGGGCTACCATCCATACTCTATTTTCCATGGCAGCATAAAATGGATGGAAAATTCATTAAATGGATGTGAATACCACTTTCTTGAATAGATACTTGAAAGAGAATGTTTTCATGTATCAACTAGAAGGTTTTATTGTGAAGGGAAAATAACAAAAAGTATGCAAGCTCATCAAATCCTTATATGGCCTAAAACAAGCATCACGAGCCTGGTGTGAAAAGCTAACTGGACATCTTTTGAAATTGAATGTCAAGCACTACAATCTTGACGATGCAACTCTGTTTGTCAAGAAAGTTGGAAAAATTGTTGTATATCTTGTTGTATATGTAGATGATCTATTGAGAATAGGGAACAACGAAATCTATATTGCATCCATAAAGAAAGAGTTGAATAAATATTTTGAGATGACAGATTTGGGAAATCTTCACTACTATTTTGGAATTAAGGTGATTCAAAATCCAAAGTACATATTCATCTCCTAGAAGAAGTACATTTGAGAACTGTTGAACAAGTTTGGCATGGATAAGTGTAATCATGTTTCTACTCCAATGGAATAGAATTTGAAACTCACATCAAAAGAAGGGAATGAATTTGAGGATGCAACCAAGTATAAAAAACTTGTCGAAAGTCTTATCTATCTTACTACCACTAGACTAGACATTTCATTTGTTGTTGGGATTCTTTCTAGGTTCATGCAAAATCCTTGTGAAGAACATTGGTTTGTTGCAAAAAGAATTATAAAATACTTGAAGGGAACTCAATATTATGGACTCAGATACTCTAAGGTGGATTCCTTCAACCTGGTTGAATATTCAGATTCAGACATTGTTGGGGATAAAGAAAATGGGGTATCAACTTTAGGCTATATCATGAGTCTTTGATCAACAATTGTCTCATGGAGATATTGTAACCAATTAGCTCCAATAGATTCCACAATAGAGGTAGAATATGTGGCAACTGCAGAAACAACGAAAGAGATTGCGTGGATCAGAAAAATACTTGAATATTTGTAAGAGAAACAAATTGATTCTACTCCTCTTCTAGTTGAAAATACTTCTGCAATCAAGTTGTCTAAGAACCCCAAATTCCATGATTGAATTAAGCACATCAACACAAAGTATCACCTAATTTGATACTGTATATTTTAACCTTGTACAATAAATTACTGCAAATGAATTCTTCATAAAAACATAAAAGATACAATGACACAAACACACATTACACAAATATTTTTACCTTGGAAACCCAAACTGGGAAAACCAACAACCCGTTTAGAGCCACACCTCTAATATTCTATTCATCATCATATTCATTGTTTACAATAAAATATACATATAGGATCTCATGACATCCAAACCCCTAATCCATTGACATATATTAGTCAATAACCCAAATTCCTTAACCAAAATAGAAAACCGTTGATAAAAACCATGTGCCAAAAAACCGCCAAAAATGGACGCAAAAAACCGCAAAAAGAGGACGTGAAAAACCACCCAATTTTTTTTCTTCCTAGGGATACCTCCCCTCTGGAACCCCGACACCCCCCCCTGCCCCCCTTTGCTTCCATATCAGTGTACAGTACATGAGACCAATCTTGCAAATAATATAACTCATACCCAACATATATCATGTAGAGGCCAAGACTATTCACCTATTCACTTGAGAGATTGTTACACAAATGAACAAATTGCAGACATCTTTACCAAAGTTCTTGGAAGAGAAAAAATTGAAAATTTTATAATGATTCTTGGAATCACAAACACCCCTTTGGATTAAGGGGGGGAATGTTAGACACATAATCCTTGGAATTGCATTACTTGTATCGATATCATTGTAAATATCATATGAATAGTTGTAGGTGATAAGAAGAGTCACCTGTTGGGGAAAACCACCAATCATATTTGTATATTTATTGAGCTTCATGTTAATGAATTACATAAGTGTGGAGTTACAATTATTACTTACTTCGCATGTCAATGTAGATTAGATTTACCTTACTCAACATGCAACAAATTGGTTGTGCTAGTTTTAGTAAATGACGAGTTAGTTAGTTGCATATAATTTACAAGACATTATAATACATCTCACTAAAATAAAAATCTTTTGGTTTCATATACAATGCATATCATCTCCAAAGAATTACACATATGGATTGATAATTTAAGTGTGTCCTCAATATTCTAAGATATAAATTAATTGTCGTTGGAATACTTTGGCCCATCATGGCTACAAAATATATTCCACCTCATCCATGGAAGTTGGATAGGACCTAGGACCCAAGAAAATAGAAAAACAAAACCCACATTTCCACTTGCAACCAATATGAGACAATTAAAACCTAAATACCTTGAATCTAAATAAATCATTAAAAATAGCAATACTAGTAGATTATGGTAGTACTCGTAACTGTGTAGACAACAATTTTGCTAAATAATTAAACCTCTTTGTATACCCTACTATTGACCCAAAAATATGCTCTGGGCTCAACATGGTGTTTTACACAGTTACTTCTCCATAAACGCCCCTTGATGCTATGGTTCCAGTCAAAGACAGTGGCGGGGGTCATAGTTATTATGGCCTTTGCCCTTGAAAGAGTATCAGTTGGTTGCTTTCAGGGATTTGTGGGAATCATGCCAAGGCTATTTGATTCAAGGAATACAACACTTCCAAGTGGTATGGATCAGGGCAAGATTTTCAATGAGATATCATGAACTTGATTACGAGTCACTGTGACCCCATGCGAGGCACGCAAAGTCAATGTCACCTGAACGACCAAAACCAATAGCTATGACTTCCTGGTCTGATTCTGTTCTGATTATGGTATCAAATGGAAAATAAAACCCATACATGGTGTAGGGTAGTGCGATACCTTTCCAACGGTATATCCCGTGCTTGGTTTCGACCCTCGGTTGGTAAGAACGAGCTTTTGCAAGTTTATGACCACTTTTGGACACCAAATTGGTTGCAGTGATTCATGATTTAAAATTGGTGGGTAAAGAGTTATAAATAAAATATTAAGATATTCCACGTTGTAATAGACTCAGACACCTTTCCAACGACGTCTCATTTGCCTCATTCTGACTTCAGATGGCCTGGTTAGAGCTGTCACAAGTTGGCCAATAATTTTAGGCAAAAAGGGGTCCACCAGCTCCCATGACAGGGTTTCATCACAGCTAAGACAGTCATAAATGACCCTGGAACAAAATTATATTGTCACCTCATCAAAGTACCTGACAATACCTTTCAGTTGACACCTCATTTTCCTCGATTCGATATCATATGACGATTTTTCACCTTTCGCAAGATTAGGTGTCATGTGGGCCTACCAGCAAGTCAGAGGTTTTAAGTGGCCACTGTTCCGGGCCGAATTTGAGGGATGAGGTGGAATTATCTCAAGTTGGTGATGACATATTCTTGATTTACTCATCAAGACCTTTCCAACGATGTGACTTGCGTCCGATTCTGACTTCGTCTCTCCAGTCGACATTTTTGGGCTGAGTCAGCTGCAGCAGGGTCAAAGTCAAAGTCAAAGTCAAACTTTGACTTGCACATATTTCCAAAAATATTAAAAAATTAATAAAATATTTTATTAAATGTTTTCAAAAAAATTGGAAATTTGGAGGGTGGGCACGTAGCCTCATGCAAAATGGGGGAAAATTGGTTTTTTTAAAAAATTGAAAAAAACAAAACCCCCTTCTCCCCTCTCCCAAGCCATTTGGACAGTTTGGTGAGAGGGGGGAGAGCTCCGCAACAATAGTTCATGGAAGCAGAGGGAGGTTTTTGACAGCAGGAGCAGCTCAGCAGTGGGCAGCCAGTTTCCATGCTGCCATCTCCAAGCCATTGACCAGGTAACTCATTATGCTCATTTCCAAAAAAACAATAAGATATGTTGCTGGTTGTTTTGAGGTTCTGCAAGAAGAAATTGGTGTTTGTTTGCCTGTTTCAATGATGAGGTTGCTTGCTGGTTCAGTTTTATTTTTAATGGTTGAGTTCATTAAGGGTGTATGTGTGCTGAAAGATGTAAAGGAGAGGGGATTCGAACCCCTCTTGGGCACTAGGCCCAAGCCTCCATGGCTCCTTTAAATTTTTAATTGTAAAGCTATCTATTGGAGGTTGCAGGCCTGGGCATGTCACTGGGAAGCCCTGGGATTTGAACCCCAGCCCTCCCCTTTTCATTTGCCCAGAAACCTCAAAAAATTGCCTAGAAATCCAAGTGGAAGGCAGGGGATTAGAACCCAAAACATCCAATCCATCCTGCTAGTAAAAAACCCACTTTGCCTAATGTTTTCAATTTTAATTTTTAAACAATGGCTGGCCACCATCCACCACTTGGGAGCCACCACCACCGCACATACCTCTCTCCCTCACATTCTCTCCTCCAGCCACCACTCCACTCCACTGCTCGGCCCTCCTCTTCCCACATCCTGCGGCTTCCAACTCCTACAACCACCAACCGCTTCCCCTCTGTGTGTAGCCCAAGCTCCACCTCCATTTCCCTTTCCTCCTGCACACTGCACCCCACAACCACCTCATATTTCTCTTCCACGCGCCCCCCTCCCACACTACCATATCTCCACCTCCACGCAGCTCCTCCACCCTCTACCTCTCTCCCCCACGCGACCTCCCCACACTTCCCAGCTCCTCCCCCATCTGCGCGTACGTGAAACCCAGCCACCAGCCACCTCCTTCACGCCTGTGGGCTCCTCCTTTGGCTCTTGGTTTGGTCACATGGCCGACCAGGGGTTGACGGTGGAGGGGGTTTCATTTTAATGTTTGTTTAAATTTTAAGTTTAGTTTTATTTTTATTTTTAATTTTATATTATATTTAATTTTAATTTTAGTTTAGTTATAGATATGTTTTATATTTGTAATTAAATTAATTTTTAAATATTTTATGATGTTTAATTAAAATATAAATAAAATTTTATATAAAATTTTATTTGGGTTCCAAACTATAGGTTAAAATTTTAAATCCCCCCCCCCCCTAAGGGTCATTGGCCTTTTTAATTCTATAACTTCACCATACGGAGGCGTATTTTCGCCCGTAAATAGTCGAAACGACCGGGGTGAAGTATAGAATATGCCCATGCCATTTGCCTCAGCAAATTCAGCCCATATTTTAAGTGACATGTCCCAAAGTGATAGGTACTCAGTTTGGCCCTACAAGCATGCACCAAAGAGAGGCCTAATTGGGGGCCTCCGAGGTCAAATTGGGTTTGGTGAGGGAAACCCATTTCAGCTACAAGTGTATAGGACTATAGAATCTTGTTGATTCTGGTGTCCAACCCATAATTTCACCCCAATTTCAAATCCTTTCCCTGATTAGTTTATTGGCCGGTTCCATCCGCATACCTTCTCGGGGCCATATCTCACTCATCCGGAGTCGGATTTGTGCCAGACGAAAGGCAGCGGAAAGGTAGCAGACAGAGATAAAGAATGGGAATAGTAAAATATATATTTATGGCTATTTGGTATAGAGGAAGAGCCCCTCAAATTTCAGGTCCAAGGGGTCTTCTTACTGAAACAAGCCCAAATCAAAGCCATGTTTTACCCAGCTCACAGGGAAAATTATAGGCAGCAAAGGGGGGGCATAATCAGGTCTGAAAAGTGCCTGAATAGTGGGCATTTCCTTACTTACAACGACCAAGGTCCGAATTCCCCTTGCCCTCCAAAGCAACTCAGCAATTCCCCCACACCTTGGGCCTTCATTCCGGTGAATCCGACAGCCATGGATGGCCGGATATTGTCCTAAAACACATCACCTACAGCTTCAAAACATGGAAGCAATGAAAGAGCATTTGGGATGGCACAAATCCCAATGCAAATGATGATGTGGCATATCAATTTTTGTCATTTTATGAAAAATGACTTTTTGTAATATAAACTCTCACATGATTTACTTTGTCATGTAATTATTATGTAATTGAAGGGTTAAGTAAAATCTGATTTGATCCTCTTTTTGGATAAGATTCCCTTTGGATAAGGTTCCCTTTTTGGATAAGGTTAATTTTTGTAAAAAAGGACAAAAATACTTTAGGGTTGGTCCACTTGTCACTTTTCCAAAAGTGACAATTGTTTTGTGACCTAACCCTAAGCCTTCACCTCTCCTTTATAAATAAGAGGGTTGGCACTGTAAAAAAAGAGGATGAATATAGTAACAAAGCTCTGTTGAAATTTATAAGACTCTTTGTGTGTGTGTACTTGTTGAATTTTAGTTATTGGATGTGTCATTTGTTGGTTAAGGGTTCAGGGGTAGGGCTAAATGCTTGATATGTTAGCTATCTCTGGGAGGGATTGGTTAGTTGGGTGTTTGTTGTTGCTTCCTTGGGTTTAACTTGCTCACTTTCATTTTCTAACAACTTGGTTTAATTTGTTTAATGTGTTTTAGTGCAGATTTTCTGAAGTATTCAATTGTTTTCAGCCTTAGCTAGTGGCTGGGAGTCCTAGGGCCCCTTAGGAGAACCCTTAAATAGACCTCATAGCTGGTTGTCCATACTTGTTTTCTTTATCTTTTCATTCATGTATGTTTCTGTTATGTTTTCTTAGTATTAACCTTGCTGTCCCAAACAGGAAAATGGATCATTTTGGTCAATTTCCCCCCACGAGACAACCATCTTAGTTGGCTGTTATATATTTCTTATGTGTAAATTTATGTTATGTTTATTTCAGTTTTTCCATACATAAATACTAAAATTTCGTTGTTTGCCTGGAAGGATACAACCGGTCACCCATTCTGCCTCTCTTAAGCGGTTGGGGACCACCTAGAGACCTATTTGAGGCAAAGGGGCCAGCAGGGCAGCAAAGAAAAACACACATTTCGATCGGTAAATCTTACCCAATCACTCTCATACACACTTTAATTATCATTTGCACTCACTCCAAAAATTTCTACTATACATATCAATGTTTATATGTTCGATTTGTGTAAGTAGTTTGAATGGTTCACTTGTGAATTCATGTTAAAAATCTGGTTAACACTTGTGTAGATAATAGTCACACCTTTTATACTTCAAACACTAAATTTCCAATCCCCATACAAGGAGTTTGTTGAGGCTTTCATGCATATGGCGGCTTAGCCATTCGCAAAGAGTCTCAACCCATTCCTCTAGGTCGAATGGTGTAATTGTTATGTTGTAATCATCTAATCTTGCTACATTTTCATTGTATCTTTTTTCGCTCACTAATCTACAGGTGGCTGCCCCAAAAAAGGGCCATGCATAATCAACAAGCTAAATATATGCAAAACACCGCAAAAAAGACTTGAAAACAATTCAGGTGTCCGTCCCATACACAGAAAACAAAAAACTTATATTATTTAGATATTTACATACACATATTATCTAGCCGTGACATATATGTCACCTATCTATTTACTTGTTTTATGTATATAGTTTCAAGATATATTTCAATTTCAGTAACCAGGAGGCACACTTGTGAAAGCAAGGTGTGACCTCGCCACATGGATGGTCTGGTATTTCATTTTATGCAATTTCAATTTCATAGAATATTAAGAGTCAAAGCCAAGGAGTTTTCATCAGGAGCCCCTCGGAAGTTGTCTAGTTAGTATAAGTTGAGTGGTCTTTCCTCAGTACCACATGATCAAGGAGTTGATTAGCTTAGCTCGGTTGGAATACTACTCTGCTTGGGTAAGCTCAACAAAAACCCTCTTTAGGGGGGTCCTGAGCCTCTTCCTTTTCGCAGGTATCCTTCTTCCATCCAAGCGGATTTAAGAGCCCGAAAGCACTAGTGACGAGAAGTGGCTAACCCCTACTTCTATGAACTGCATGGGGCACTCTTCAACCTAACCACCGTGGACTGCTAGGACTACTCTTCTTATACTGGTTGGCACAGTTCCGGGATGTGTTTTCCTGATCATGATAACCTTTAAAACAGTGTGGTGGCCAAGGCATGCGATAAAAACAAAAATTGACCAATAAAATACTTTTAAATTCAACCTTTTGTCAGTCCACCTTTTCACTCACAAACCAAAACTGAAGTTGTGTATACTTTCCCTTATATCATAGCTGTAACAACTTGTTACAAATCTATTCATCCACTTTTACAACCCTTTTTTGATTTAACAATTTTCTGGGATCACTTCCCGGGTCACCCCGAGGGGTATCAAGCCATTCTAGGCTTGTTTCCCCGCCTTGAAAGCTTAGAATAGCTTGCTGTCCGTAATTTACAGCCATTTAAAAGTACTTGGTTGTAGCTTTTAAACCCCCTTTTCACCCTTGTTTCACACCCTTTTACTTAAAGCATTCATTGGTTAATTACCCAGGATACCAGTTTACCCCGGCGACCCATTCTGGGACAGTTTCCAACACTTTAAGGTAGTGAATAGCTCGCTGTCCACTTTATTTAGTTCGCTGTCCTAAAAAATCAGCGAGCTTGTTTTCATCCCATTGTTCATAATTTTCAACCCCCAGGCCATTTTGGCCATCCAGGAAGCTAAGGAAGGATAACACCCAAGGTGGGTGGTCCTGAGAACGACTTCTTGTAAGTCTTTCACCTTTCTTCTTCCTCTTCTTTACCACCTCAGGCGAAGGACCACCTGAGGTGCGGGTAGTCTCTGCTTCATGCCGAGCTACCAAAAGGGCTATAACCGGCTTCATGGTCGGATAGGTCAGATCCGTTCCTACAGACAGATTTTGCTTATAACACCCGCCCTTTTCTGGCGACTCCACTGGGGACCTTGCAAACCTCTTTAAATTTGCTTGTATCCCAAGCTTGTACTAAATGTTGGACCCAAATTCTTTGTGGTCTTTTTCCTACTTGTTGACAAACTTTGGGCAAAATATTTCAGTCACCCTTTGGAATTTTCTTTGGTACTCGTTCTAGTTTAGTTTCCTTGTAATTTCCATTACACCTAGGAGTTATAAATACCATTGAGTTTTCCTTTCCTTTTACCTAGTCGGTCTTCGATCTCACTTGCTCGAACCCACATGAGAAGTTATAATTCTGTCATACCTTACCTTCCACTTCGAGAAGAACAAGAAAACAATGCTTCATTTTTAGTTGGGTTATTTTACATCGTGTTAGAAAGAGCAGGATCATCCGTGACACACCCCTTGTACTCAAAGTACTTACTTGGCCCCTTGCAAGTTGGCAGGGCGCAAGTATCCTAAGGCTAGGGAAACGGTGTTCCCCAGGGTTACAAGAAGTCAAAGTTTGTGAAAGAAAACAAGTAGTGAGACACATACACCTAGGAAACCAGGGAAACTTGTTACCTCTGCAGTGCGAACTAGTCACCCTCTTCCTCTTCTCCTATTCAAAGCCCCTTACTAAAGAAAACTTTAGTTAATCCAACAATAGTTACTAATCCTCAAGTTGTTTCTCCCGTCATTTCAACAATTGTTGTTGTTCAGCCCATAGTTGTCCCGATGGCAATGCCATGGCAACCCGACACTCCTTTGAGGTTGGCCAGACCTCTTCATGACATACCTGCGGATGCCCCAAATAGACTTCCCAAGTTTAGTGGCACTGGTACTTTGAGTACTGAAGAACATATACAAAACTTCTATGATGCCTTAGCGCTTATGGACATAACAATTCCCGATGTCATCATTAGAATTTTTGTGAGAACCTTCGAAGGTGAAACAACGATATGGTATCACTTGCTTCCTAATGATAGTATCCCAGATTGGGACACTATGATCCAAGAATTCAAGAAACATTTCCAAGGAGCGGATGATGTGGCTTCTCTGCTCAGGGATTTCACGACCATCTCCATCCATGAGGGCGAGCAAATACGAAATTTTAATCAACGCTTTACCTCAACCTTGAATAGGATCCCAACTGCTTCCCAACCATCTGGGAACAATCTGTTCCATTATTACATGACCGCCATGAATCCGAATGTAAAATACATATTAAAAGATAAATCAACACAAACTTTAGATGCGGCCAAGACTAGTGCCCTGGAAATTGAAAGAAACATGGAGGAATCTAGTATGATTCCTTCACCTTTAGCACAACCC
Source organism: Picea engelmannii (assembly GCA_009831015.1). Taxonomy (NCBI): domain Eukaryota; kingdom Viridiplantae; phylum Streptophyta; class Pinopsida; order Pinales; family Pinaceae; genus Picea; species Picea engelmannii. The sequence continues at coordinate 95,824 of ML808873.1, forward strand.
TGTTTTAACGGGAGACCTATGAATGATATACCTCGAAATGAGGGTCCTCGGTATGAACTTCTACCTACCCAAACTTCAAGGATTTAAGAAAGGGAAAGTTCGGAAACACTCAAGTTGTTAATGAACATGAACAACCAAATACTTTCTCTTAATCGAAAGGTGAATGACATGCAGTTTTCTGCTTCCGAGGCCAAGACCTCATTTCTCTCCTACTCCTACTCCTAGGCAACATGCTGCTGAAGTGGATTGGTGTCACTTTTGCCAAGACTTCCATGACCCTGAGTATTGTTATGCATATACACGTCACGTGGAATTGTCTAAAAGCAGAAAAGCACCTTTACCTCCAGTAAAAAACAAACTTGCTTCCACCTCCCAAAATGACCAAGTTAACATGGAAGACTCTATCCCCTGTGATGAAGATCTTCTTGCTTTCGGAAGCTTTGTTGTAGAGACTAGGAGCCAGGCCCCTAAAACCACTCCGCAAGGGGTGGAAGAAGCCAAAAGTGACCCTAAGGACAATGAAAAGGGAAAACTTCCCGCGAATGGTAGATTACCTTCCCCTACAAGGAATAGGGTTCCCTAGACCCCAAACAAGGTAAACTTGCCTAATAATCCACCACCTTGTTTCCCAACACCGATACCTTACAACGTCGTTGAAGATCTAGCGAAGGTTCCCACCCACATGACATTATTAATGCTCTTAGAACACCCGCTCAGTTTGAAAGCCTTTCACGTGTTCTACAAGCACCCCTTACTCCACGAATAGAACAGAGACTTCCTCTTTCCAAAGAGTCCACTTCTCAACCTAAGGAAGCATACGATGTTATCGATTTAGACCCTGGCATTCCTCCTTTCTATATCTCAGTTTTGATTTTTGATTTTTTGCTCCATAAATATGTCGCTGACACAGGAGCGAGGCACAATGTCATGCCTTTGAGAGTCATGAGAAGACTGGGTCTTGAATGCATAGGCCCATGTAAAGACCTGTTAGCTTTGGATTCTAGGTCTGTAGAAACCATCGGTTACATTAAAGACTTATCCATAGCTTACGACCAAGCCCCAGAGGTGAGCATGCTCATAAACGTCATCGTAGCAGATATACCTGAAGCATGTGGCATGCTTTTAGGGAGAGAGTGGTCCACCAAAGTAAAAAAGGGTCATTACTTCATGGAGGGGACCCACTTCACCTTTCCTCATAAAGGTGTTGAAGTAGTTATTAAGAGGGAACCAAAGCACTGAGAGCAGGTTGTACCTGCTTCCTATAATACGAAACATGTGTCTTTTCAAGATACAGGTATGGGTACTTACGCTGTATTATCTAAGGAACATGTACATGTCCCTCCTTCTGAGTTGGAGGAAATGGTGTGGGGTATGGATTTTGACGGTGCTAAATCCAAGAATAGATCCGGGGCTGGTGTCCTTTTGTGTGATTCCAAGGGAAACACAATTCCTTTCTCTTTTCAGTTAGAATTCCCTAACACTAATCATATGGCTGAATATGAAGCCTTAGTTCAAGGCCTCCAAAAGGCCTTAGGCTTAGGAATATGCCATTTATTGGTGAGTGGGGATTCTGAATTGGTTGTGAATCAAATTAGAGGTAAATATGAAGTTCACAACCCACGCCTCAAACAATACCATCGGAGGGCTAAGGAACTTATTGAGAAGTTCTTATCTTTCAACATTCAAGCCATGCCTAGGGCCGCAAACCATGTAGCTGATACTTTGGCCTTGGATGGTTCTTGTTTCTCCTTGGATTTTGTAGGTCTATTGAATATATACAAGTCCAAATTTTACATAGGCCCGCGTTACTGGATAATGTCGATTCTTGGCAAGTTTTTGATACTGATGAAAAAATCTATAGATTCCTTCAAAACAAGGAGGAGTTTGAATATTTACATATCAACCATGAGTTGGAAGAGGAAACAGGGAACATAATTAAATTAAAGACAAATAAGATCTCCCCTGGTTTGTCAGCATTGGAATCCATGTTTGATTCCGATGATGCCACTACTTCTGTGCCTAGTATTGATAGCGAATCTTTTAGAAAGGTGCGAGAAGCCATACCTATTAACCTGGGAAGTGAGAAAGATCCAAAACTGGTCTATATAGGTGCGCAGTGTTCCCCTTCTGAGGTCGCTCAAGTCACGGGACTCTTGATAGAATTCAGAGATGTTTTCGCTTGGTCCTATCAAGACCTCAAGGTTTCGATATGCAGGAGATAGTCCATTCCATACCCATAATCCCTGATTCGAAACCTTACAGACAGAGGCAGATAAAAAACAACCCGGCTTTGGAACAAACAATTAAAGATGAATTGGATAAGATCGAGGCATCCAGGGTCATTTACCATGTCCGTTACTCACAATGGGTATCTAATTTGGTTCCGGTTAGGAAGAAAACTGGCGATATTCGTTTGTGTGTCGACTTTCAACATTTGAATAGAGTGTCCCTAAAGGACAACTACCCCATCCCACCTATGGAAGAGATTCTCCAACAAGTCTCCGGGTCTCAAATGATGTCCCTTTTAGACGGATTCTCAGGTTACAATCAAATAGCCCTCGATCCTTCTGATAGTCATAAAACCACCTTCACCACTCGTTGGGGCACATATGCATATAACAAGATGCCTTTTCGATTGATTAATGCTAAGAACACCTTTCAACGTGCCATGGCTATTGCTTTCAGAGAATTATTGGGTAAGGTTATTGTTGTTTACTTCGACGACCTCACGGTCTTTTCCAAAGAATAGGGTAGTCATTTTGATCACCTTAGGTAGGTTCTCCTTAGATGTCGTAGGTTTGGCATATCTTTAAATCCTAAGAAGACCATTTTCGGTGTTATGGAGGGAAAACTTTTGGGTCACATCGTCTCTCAAGAAGGTGTAAAAGTTGATCCTGGGAGAGTGGTAGCAATCCAAAGGCTTCCCTTACCTACCAATAAAAAGGAAATGCAATCTTTCTTTGGGAAGATAAATTTCCTGAGACGCTTCATTCCTGATTTTTCTCAAGTAGTTAAACCTCTAAATAAGCTTATGAAGAAAGACATTCGGTTCAAATGGGACCCTCCTACCCATCAGGATTTTGAATCCATTAAGTAAGCCATTTCTTTTGCCCCTCTGTTAGTCAATCATGATCCCTCTAAAGACTTTGTCATGTACACTAATTCGTCAGAGGAGACAATTTCTGCAATCTTGTTGCAAAAGGACCATGAGGAAAATCTTAGGCCAATCGCCTTTGTGAGCCAAAATTTAAAACCCCACCAATTGAATTATTCTCCACTTGAGAAACATGGTTATTCATTGTATAAAGCATTGGAACAAGTTCGACATTACATCCAAGGCCATAAAGTTCAAGTTTTTGTGCCTACCTCTCTCTTAGTCACTGCTTTGAATCAAACCGAATTTCATAGTAAGTGGTCTAAATGGATCATGCGTATGCAAGAGTATGACTTGGAAATTAAGCCAACGAAAACCATTAGGGGAATAGGGTTGGCTGGATTGCTAACCCAATCCCATCCCTCGGTCATAGTTGAACCACCTCAAATAGATGACTTGATCACTTTTGAAGGATTGGTTAACGAGATTGAGTTAGCCTCACAACCATGGTACAGACCTATCATATATTTCCTCATCAATGGTGTGTGCCCACCGGACGTGGATACTAAAGCCAAACAAACACTTCGTTTACAAATTGTCTGATATGTTTTACAAGGTCAAATCCTTTACTGAAGAAACCTTGATGGGGTCTTGTCACAATGCTTAACTCCTGATCAAGCCTAAATGGCACTTGAACAATGCCATTCCGGGGTTTGCGGAGGTCACTTTTCAGCCAAAACCACTGTAGCGAAAGTTCTACATGCAGGTTACTTTTGGCCTTCACTCCACAAAGACGCCCATTTACTTGTTCAGAAATGCGAAGCTTGCCAACGCTTCACTAGGAAGCAAAAGTTGGCTGCCTTACATCTTAGACCTATTGAAGTCCAAGTCCCTTTCGTAAGATGGGGCATGGACTTTATTGGACCAATTTCGTCGCCATCCAGCGCTAGTCATGTATTCATCTTAAGAACCACAGACTGATTTACAAAGTGGGCTAAAGTAACCGCTCTTAGGAATGCTACGAGTCAACAGATGGTAGAATTCATTGAACGTAACATTTTATCCCGTTTTGGGACCCCTGCCGAGATATTAACTGATAATGGATCAACTTTCATGTCTGATGTCATGTTACACCTTGGTGTTACATACAACATCCAACTTTTTTGATCTTCCACCTATTACCCCCAAGGCAATGGTTTGGCCGAATCAACGAATAAAAATCTGATTCGGATCCTTAAGAGGACAGTCAAGGATAACAAGTGTGATTGGCACAAAAAGTTAAACTTTGCTTTATGGGATGATCGTATAACTCCAAAGACAACAACTGGTCAAAGTCCTTACACTCTGGTGTATGGCACTCCTGTTGTCCTGCCTGTTCACTTACAAACTCCAGCCTTGAGGTTGGCTATTGCTGAGGCAGAAGATGATTTCCAACCCTTACAACATCGTTTAGACACACTCCTTTAATTAGAAGAGGTAAGAAAGGGCACATTCCAACACCTCCAAAAGAAGCAAGACATTGTTAAACGTTCCTTCGATAAAAGAGCCACAATGGTAAATTACAAAGTAGGAGATGATGTTTTATTATGGGATAAATCACATGAGGCCCCATCCAAACATCACAAGTTTGATTCATTATGGTTGGGTCCTTACACAATCTACGAGGTCTTAGGGGCAAATGCTTTCAGATTAAAAACCTTGGATGGTGAACCACTTCAATTCCCCGTGAATGGTCGTCACCTAAAGTTCTTTTATTCTTGAGAGGCCTCGTCATCTTGTACATAAGTCACCATTCGTTCTTTTATGGTTTGTATCTATTAAATGTTATTGATTCTCTTTCTTGCATGTATTTACTGTTACCTTTTCATGTTTGTACATTTCCCCATGGTTTCAGTCTTAAGCCCTTTTTTTCCCCTTGGTTCCAATTTTGGAGTATAATCCCTTCTTTGATTTTTCCATGGGTTGGTCTTTTCCATTTTAAGTTGTAGGTTGCCTTCTTTTGGGTTTTTCTAGTATTCAATACGAACGATATTGTCTTTATTATTGGGTGGTTGCATGGGAATACATGATTCCTAGAATCTCTTTTACCGTACTTGACATTTTGGGAAACTCTGTCTTAAAATCATCTTAAATAGGTGTAAGTCTGGTTGTTATTTCATCAAAGTCAGCAGGGAAAGTCTAAGGGGGTAGCATATCATTCTTTGGTGAAGCTGAAAACCATGATGGCATGATGGCTTACATAGCTATGTGATTGCAACTGCACTTCACCTGACCACTTACAATTTGATCTCTCCAAGCAATGGTCGTTTTCCTACAAAGTTCCATCACTTATGAGCACTTGATATTTTAGCATCTACTACCACCGGTTTTTTATATTTCTTTATTCCCTTATTTGACTGGTTTGCTTGCTAGTTTTCCTCCGGTGGGTCGCTGATTTCAAAAATTCCCGTTTGCTTGTTTGTGTGTCAAGAATCGAAGGTATGCATGAGACTTTGTGTTGAGCCAAGGTTCACCTTAAGCCTCGATTCTCACAGTTAAGCCATAATCCGGGTGAGGGACCCGTGTCACTTGGGCCACATTGCTCAACAAAACCTGGGTCATTATTCCCATTCTTCTACCTTATGTGAATCTCAGTATAAATTCTGATGTATATCTTTATTGCACCACTTTCATTCTTCAGGTATCCCTAATGTGAAAAATGGTCCTTATACTACATTTGAATTCCCCCCCCCCCTAACCCAAATCGGTCACTTTGAAAGTATGAATTTCCACCAAGTATTCTCGCCTATCACGCGGGTGATCCCATTGTTCGACATGCTTTGGAAAGCATTTCCCCTCCGACGCCAAGAATGTTGACCCAAAAATATGCTCTAGGCTCAACATGGTGTTTTACACAGTTAATTCTCCATAAACGCCCCTTGATGCTATGGTTCCAGTCAAAGACAGTGGCAGGGGTCATAGTTACTATGGCTTCTACCCTTGAAAGAGTATCAGTTGGTTTCTTTCAGGGATTTGTGGGCCTTCTCATGACATTTCTTCATTATGTCAAGGTTGTTCAATTCAAGGAATACAACACTTCCAAGTGGTAGGGATCGGGACAAGATTTTCAATGAGATATCATGAACTTGATTCCGAGTCAGTATGACCCCATACGAGGCACACAAAGTCAACGTCACCCGAACGGCCAAAATCAATAGCTGTGACTTCCTGGTCTGATTCTGTTCAGATTATAGTATCAAAGGGAAAATCAAACCCATACATAGTGTAGGGAAGTGTGAGACCTTTCCAACGATATATCCCGTGCTTAGTTTCGACCACTGTTTGGTAAGAACGAGTTTTCGCAAGTTTATGACCACTTTTGGACACCAAATTGGTTGCAGTGATTCATGATTTAAAATTAGTGGGTAAAGAGTTATAAATCAGATATTCATCTATGCCAAGCTGTAATAGACTCAGACACCTTTTCAACGACATCTCATTTGCCTCATTTTGACTTCAGATGGCCTGGTTAGAGCTGTCACAAGTTGGCCAATAATTTTAGGCAAAAAGGGGTCCACCAGCTCTCATGATAGGGTTTCATAACAACTAATACAGTCATAAATGACCCTGGCACAAAATTAAATTGCCACCTCATCAAATTACTCATCGATACCTTTCTGACGGTACCTCATTTTCCTCGATTGGATATCATATGATGATTTGGCACCTTTCGCAAGATTAGGTGTCATGTGGGCCCACCAGCAAGTCAAGGGTTTTAAGTGGCCACTGTCCCGGGCCGAATTTGAGGGCTGAGGTGGAATTATCTCAATTTTGTGATGACATATTCTTGATTTACTCATCAATACCTTTCCAACGATGCGACTTGCATTTGATTCCGACTCCGTCTCTCCAGTCAACATTTTTGGGTTGAGTCAGCTGCAGCAGGGTCAAAGTCAAAGTCAAAGTCAAACTTTGACTTGCACATATTTCCAAAAATATTAAAAAATTAATAAAATATTTTATTAAATGTTTTCATAAAAATTGGAAATTTGGAGGGTGGGCACGTAGCCTCATGCAAAATGGGGGAAAATTGGTTTTTTTTTAAAATTGAAAAAAAACAAAACCCCCTTTTCCCCTCTCCCAAGCCATTTGGATAGTTTGGCCAGAGGGGGGAGAGTTCTGCAACAATAGTTCATGGCAGAAGAGGGAGGTTTTTGACAGCAGGAGAAGCTCAGCAGTGGGAAGCCAGTTTCCATGCTGCCATCTCCAAGCCATTGACCAGGTAACCCATTATGCTCATTTCCAAAAAACCAATAAGATATGTTGTTGGTTGTTTTGAGGTTCTGCAAGAAGAAATTGGTGTTTATTTGCCTGTTTCAATGATGAGGTTGCTTGCTGGTTCATTCTGATTGTTAATGGTTGAGTTCATTAAGGGTGTATGTGTGCTGAAAGATGCAAAGGAGAGGGGATTCGAACCCCTCTTGGGCACTAGGCCCAAGCCTCCATGGCTCCTTTAAATTTTTAATTATAAAGCTATCTATTGGAGGTTCCAGGCATGGGCATGTCATTGGGAAGCCCTGGGCTTTGAACCCCAGCCCTCTCCTTTTCATTTTCCTAGAAACCTCAAAGAATTGCCCATAAATCCAAGCGGAAGGCAAGGGATTAGAACCCAAAACCTCCCATCCATCCTGCTGGTAAAAAACCCACTTTGCCTAATGTTTTCAATTTTAATTTTTAAACAGTGGCTGGCCACCCATCCACCACCTGGGCACCGCCACCACCGCGCATACATTTCTCCCTCACATTCACTCCTCCATCCACCACTCCACTCTAATGCTCGGCCCTCCTCTTCCCACATCCCGCGGCCTCCAACTCCTACAACCACCAACCACCTCCCCTTTGCGCGCAGCCCGAGCTCCACCTCCATTTCCCTTTCCTCCTACACACTGCACCCCATAGCCACCTCCTCCTTCTCTTCTGCGCGCCCTCCTCCCACACTGCCATACCTCCACCTCCACATAGCTCCTCCACCCTCTACCTCTCTCCCCCACGCGACCTCCCCACACTTCCCAGCTCCTCCCCCATTTGCGCGCGTGTGAAACCCAGCCACCTCCTCCATGCCTGTGGGCTCCTCGTTTGGCTCTTGGTTTGGTCACATGGCCAACTAGGGGCTGACGGTGGAGGGGGTTTCATTTTAATGTTTGTTTAAATTTTAAGTTTAGTTTTATTTTTAATTTTAATTTTATATTATATTTAATTTGAATTTTAGTTTAGTTATAGATATGTTTTATATTTGTAATTAAATTAATTTTTAAATATTTTATGATGTTTAATTAAAATATAAATAAAATTTTAAATAAAATTTTATTTGGGTTCCAAACTATAGGTTAAAATTTTAAATCCCCCCCCCCCAAGGGTCATTGGCCTTTTTAATTCTATAACTTCGCCATACGGAGGCGGATTTTCGCCCGTATATAGTTGAAACGACTGGGGAAAAGTCTAGAATATTCCCATGCCATTTACCTCAGCAAATTCAGCCCAGATTTTCAGTGACATGTCCTAGAGCGACATGTACTCAGTTTGGCCCTACAAGCATGCACCAAAGAGAGGCCTAATTGGGGGCCTCCGAGGTCAAGTTGGGCCTGGTGAGGGAAACCCATTTCAGCCACAGGTATACAAGCCTATAGCAGCCTATTAATTATGGTGTCCTACCCATAATTTCACCCCAATTTAAAATCCTTTCCCTGATCAGTTTATTGGCTGGCTCCATCCGCATACCTTCCCGGGGCCATATCTCACTCGTTCGGAGTCGGATTTGCACCAAACAAAAGGTAGAGGAAAGGTAGCAGATAGAGCTATAACATGGGCATAGTAAAATATATATTTATGGCTGTTTGGTACAGAGGAAGAGCCCCTCAAAGTTCAGGTCCAAGGGGTCTTCTTACCGAAACAAGCCCAAATCAAAGCCATGTTTTAGCCAGCTCATAGGGAAACTTATAGGCAACAAAGGGGGGGCATAATCAGGTCTGAAAAGTGCCTGAACAACGGGAATTTCCTTAAAACGACTAAAGCCCGAAGTCCCCTTTCCCTCCAAATCAACTCAACAATTCCCCCACACCTTGGGCCTTCATTTCGGTGAATCCGACAGCCATGGATGGCCGGATATTGTCCTAAAACACATCACCTATAGCTTCAAAACATGGCAGTAGTCAAAGAGCATTTGGGATGGCACAAATCCCAAGGAAAATGATGATGTGGCATATCAAGCTTTTTCATTTTATGAAAAATGACTTTTTGTAATATAAACTCTCGCATGATTTACTTTGGCATGTAATTATTATGTAATTGAAGGGTCAAGTCAAATCTGATTTGATCCTCTTTTTGGATAAGATTCCCTTTGGATAAGGTTCCCTTTTTGGATAAGGTTACTTTTTGTAAAAAAGGACAAAAATACTTTAGGGTTGGTCCACTTGTCACTTTTCCAAAAGTGACAAGTGTTTTGTGACCTAACCCTAAGCCTTCACCTCTCCTTTATAAATAAGAGGGTTGGAATTGTAAAAAAAGAGGATGAATATAGTAACAAATCTCTGCTGAAATTTATAAGAATCTTTGTGTGTGTGTACTTGTTGAATTTTAGTTGTTGGATGTGTCATTTGTTGGTTAAGGCTTGAGGGGTAGGGGTAGGGGTGAATGCTTGATATGTTAGCTATCTCTAGGAGGGATTGGTTAGCTGGGTGTTTGTTGTTGCTTCCTTGTGTTTAACTTGCTCACTTTCATTTTCTAAGAGCTTGGTTTAATTTGTTTAATGTGTTTTAGTGTAGATTTTCTGAAGTATTCAATTGTTTTCAGCCTTAGCTAGTGGCTGGGAGTCCTAAGGCCCCTTAGGAGAACCCTTAAATATACCTCATAGCTGGTTGTCCATACTTGTTTACTTTATCTTTTCATTCATGTATGTTTTTGTTATGTTTTCTTACCATTAACCTTGCTGTCCCAAACAGGAAAATGGATCATTTTGGTCAATTTCCCCCCATGGGACAACCATCTTAGTTGGCTATTATATATTTCTTATGTGTAAATTTATGTTATGTTTATTTCAGTTTTTCCATACATAAATACTAAAATTTCGTTGTTTGCCTGCAAGGATACAACCGGTCACCCATTCTGCCTCTCTTAAGCGATTGGGGACCACCTAGAGACCTGTTTGAGGCAAAGGGGCCAGTAGGGCAGCGAAGAAAAACACGCATTTCGATCGGTAAATCTTACCCAATCACTCTCATACACACTTTAATTATCATTTGCACTCACTCCAAAAATTTCTACTCTACATATCAATGTTTATATGTTAGATTTGTGTAAGTAGTTTGAATGGTTCACTTGTGAATTCATGTTAAAAATCTGGTTAATACTTGTGTAGATAACAGTCACACCTTTTATATTTCAAACACTAAATTTCCAATCCCCATACAAGGAGTTTGTTGAGGCTTTCATGCATATGGCGACTTAGTCATTGGCAAAGAGTCTCAACCCATTCCTCTGGGTCGAATGGTGTAATTGTTATGTTGTAATCATCTAATCTTGCTACATTTTCATTGTATCTTTTTTCGCTCACTAATCTACAGGTGACTGCCCCAAAAAGGGGCCATGCATAATCAACAAGCTAAATATATGCAAAACACTGCAAAAAAGACTTGAAAACAATTCAGGGGTCTACCCCATACACAGAAAACAAAAAATTTATATTATTTAGATATTTACATACACATATTATCTAGCCGTGACATATATGTCACCTATCTATTTACTTGTTTTATGTATATAGTTTCAATATAGATTTCAATTTCAGTAACCGGGAGGCACACTTGTGAAAGCAAGGTGTGACCTCGCCACGTGGATGGTCTGGTATTTCATTTTATGCAATTTCAATTTCATAGAATATTAAGAGTCAAAGCCAGGGAGTCTTCATCAGGAGCCCCTCAGAAGTTGTCTAGTTAGTATAAGTTGAGTGGTCTTTCCTCAGTACCACACGGTCAAGGAGTTGATTAGCTTAGCTCGGTTGGAATACTACTATGCTTGGGTAAGCTCAGCAAAAACCCTCTTTAGGGGGGTGCTAAGCCTCTTCCTTTTCACAGGTATCCTTCTTCCATCCAAGCGGCTTTAAGAGCCAGAAAGTGATAGTGACGAGAAGTGGCTAACCCCTACTTCTCTGAACTGCATGGGGCACTCTTCAACCTAACCACCGTGGAATGCTAGGACTACTCTTCTTATACTGGTTGGCACAGTTCCAGGATGTGTTTGCCTGATCTGGATAACCTTTAAAACAGTGTGGTGGCCAAGGCATGTGATAAAAACAAAAATTGACCAATAAAATACTTTTAAAGTCAACCTTTTATCAGTCCACCTTTTCACTCACGAACCAAAACTGAAGTTGTGTATACTTTCCCTTATATCATATTTGTAACAGCTTGTTACAAAGCTGTTCATCCACTTTTACAACCCTTTTTGATTTAACAATTTTCCGGGATCACTTCCTGGGTCACTTCGGGGGGTATCAAGCCATTCTAGGCTTGTTTCCCCGCCTTGAAAGCTTCGAACAGCTTGTTGTTTACAATTTACAGCCATTTAAAATTACTTGGTTGTAGCTTTTAAACCCCCTTTTCACCCTTGTTTCACACCCTTTTACTTAAATCATTCATTGGTTAATTACCCAGGATACTGGTTTACCCCGGTGACCCATTCTGGGATAGTTTCCAACACTTTAAGGTAGTGAATAGCTCGCTGTCCACTTTATTTAGTTCGCTATCCTAAAAAATCAGTGATCTTGTTTTCATCCCATTGTTCATAATTTTCAACCCCCATGCCATTTTGGCCATCCAGGAAGCTAAGGAAGGATAACACCCAAGGTGGGTGGTCCTGAGAATGACTTCTTGTAAGTCTTTCACCTTTCTTCTTCCCCTTCTTTACCGCCTCAGGCGAAGGACCACCTAAGGTGCGGGTAGTCTCTGCCTCGTGTCGAGCTACCAAAGGGGCTGTAACCGGCTTCACAGCCAGATAGGTCAGATCTGTCCCTACGAACAGATTTTGCTTATAACACCTACCAAGGACGTCATAGTTATAATTGTTGATGGATAGAAGGTCAAGGGAGTAGGAAGATGTCATAAAATCTCTGCATAGATAGAAAATTTGGAATTGCAAATAGGGTTCTACACTCTACCACTCAATGAGATGGATATGGCACTAGGAATTGAATGGTTGATTCAGTTGGGAACTTATACCACAAACTTGAACAAAAATTCATGGAATTTAACTAGCAAGGACTAAATTATAAATTTTATGGGGTTCAAAGTTCCATTTGTTGGATTACTGACAGGGGGGGTGAATTAGTAATAGCATAATTATAATCTTTTTTCTTCAAATGTTATATCAATGTATAATTATTATCCAATAATGAGAAATAAGAAATAAACAATCACACACATACACAGTACACCAACATTTTACGTGGAAACCCAAATCGGGAGAAACCACGGAATGAATTTTCTTATATGTCTTGAAGAATTAAATTCATTGGAAGCACCAACTTCCTTTGTTTTCCAGCTGCAACTGGAAGGAGGCTCCAACCCCCTGGTTTCTTAGGCTACAACCTGAGGAAAGCTCCAACTCCCCAATTCTCTAGCTCAACCAGAAGGAGGCTACAACCCCCTATGTTCTCCGGCTACAACTGGAAGGTGGCTACAACCACCTATCCTTGCCCCGTCCAACTTCCCTGAAGTAGAAGTAGAATGATGGAACCACTATCAACCTGTCACTGTGATATACTGCTATACAATTGTATCAACCTGTACCGCTGCCCTGTATCCAGTCTGCACAACTTCCATGTAATCAAATCGTACTTGAACTAAAAAAGTATCTACAAAAATACAACAGATACGCGACCTGTAGTGATGCAGTCCGCGTATGTACGTGCCCTATCTATTATGAAACCCGCATATGCCTTCTAAAACTAGGGTTTCCTTTCACTTGAAAACTTTTGACCCTCTGTAACTTCTTTCACATAGATCTGTAACCTGTTACTGTATCTAGACTATAACTGTACCTTGTGCATGCATCCTCATACATAACCTCTACTCAAGGCAAGTATGTCTCTCTCTAGTCATGTGCCTTATAGGTATGTGTAATCATGAACAAGTATAATATCCCTCACATGATCTTAGTCATCAACCCCTTTCTGATATTCAACTTCTCAATACATCAATAAATACAAGATCTCAACCATGTACCATAAAAACTCTTAGCCACATGCCAAGAAATACAAGATGTGCCTCAACAAGAAGTATCAATGATAAATATACCAACACTGTATTTCTGTAGATATGACTTATACAGAAGATCCCATGTAGCCACTAGTCTCTCTAGGGAGAATCCTCAAATCTCCAATGCCATTCCTCATGCATACATCAAAATCCAACTATTCATAGAAATAAGACACACCTTTTGAACCAATGAATGGATCTGATGTATTTGAGCACTCTAGACCTTCTTGGGAGCTTGATCTCAGAATCTAGAACCTCAACACCTTCATCTTCTCAAGTTTTATGGCTTTAACAACATGTACTCACCTTATACACAGTCAGCCCGCATACATACTCACCCTATACACAACCAGCCTATGTATACCTTCAATGTATACGCACCCTATACACATACAACCCGCGTATGCATCAGAAAATAGGGTTTTCTGTGAATTTGAGAATTTCATCGTCAACCCTTCATGCTACCTTAGACGTTCACCACTTCATATGTATCCACAAGTATTTACAAGAAGCTTTACACAAGAAAATAGATATACAATATGTACAAGTGTATTCTTAATGAGTGAGATTTGCCTCTTATTTATATCTTCATGTAGCATTACACTTTCCTTATTTTAGGGCTTCTTCATTTAAAATAAATTCTTTTGCAAATCACTTTTACCCTTGGGGGATTCTATAAGACTCATGAGGGGCTCTCCAACTTCATATGGTCATAACTCTCTAACCATGAGGAGTTATGTGACGTTCCACATACCACCAGAATGTCATGACAAGCACTATCCATCTAGGATAGTTTCACTGACAAATTCATTGTCCATCATCTCATTATTCCATAATTAAGAATGGGTTCTCTCACTTCGCAAAGCGTCTTCCCATGAGGGATTTCACCATAAGGGGACAACTTTGGAATTCATCCATATTTACTTCTTATCAACCATGACAAAACAAAAATGAGTCATCTTTACATCAAACAATCTTGGGTCCATTACCCAAACCTTTGTGCTACGGGGCTTTCTTCAAGGGTTGACATCAATGACAACCAACCTTAATCAACAATCTCCCCCTTTGGAATTGATGGAAAAAGTATGATGCAACATTGGAATCATATCACTCATGCTTTCCCTAGAACCATGCCTCTGTCCTTTGCATCTGATAAATCTGCTCCCCCTGGAACCATGCCTCTGTCCTCTGCATCTGATAAATCTGGTCCCCTTGGAACCATGCCTCTGTCCTCTGCATCTGATAAATCTGCTCCCCCTAGAACCATGCCTCTATCCTCTGCATCTGATAGATCTCTCCCCCTTTGTCATGAATGACAAAGGTATCTTTCCATCCGAGGTTGCTCCCCCTGACTGAACTGTCCTCTTGTGGTGGTTCCTCGTGTAAATCTAAGACATATAAGATAAGCATTCAAAAAGAATTCATTTTGGAGTAGAAATAACTCCAAGTCTTTGGAAAAGATATTCAAAGGCTTCCCATGGAAGTGGTTTTGTAAAGATATCTGCCACTTGTTTTTTTGTGCCCACATACTCAACTCTGATATTCTTTTCTGCAACCTGCTCCCGTAGAAAATAATACTTGATTGGAATGTGCTTTGTCTTGGAGTGCATCACCAGGTTTTTCTAGATACTGATGGTTCTTGTATTATCACAATAGATAGGAATGTGCTCATCATACTCAACTTGTATATTTGTTAGAGTTTGTTTCATCCAAAGAACCTGTGTACAACATGATGTTGCTGCAATATACTTTGCCTCGGCTGTAGATAAAGATACTAATGATTGTTTCTTGCTTAGCCATGATACTAAACACTCACCCAAGTAGAACGTTGCTCCACTGGTGCTCTTCATTCATCAATAAAACCTGCACAATATGCATCTGTGTAGGAAATAAGTGATAGATCCTTTGTAGGCAATAAGTGATAGATCCTTTCCTTTTGTATACTATAATCCAAACTCTTATGTTCCTTTGAGATATCTGAAAATCCTCTTCCCTACTAATACATGTGATTCCTTTGGTGCTGCTTGAAATTGTGCCACTTGTCCAACTGCCTACATTACATCTGGTCTGGATGCTGTCACATATAGTAGGATGCAAATCATTGACCTGTATTGCCTCTGATCTGTAGACTTCAAATCATTATCTTTGCTCAACTTGCAACTGGTTTTCATGGGATTGATAACAGGTTTGCAATCTTCAATTCCTAACTTATTTAGAATTTCTCTGATATACTTGGTTTGTGAAATAAAAATTTCTTGATTGCTTTGACGTATCTGAAGTCCCGGAAAGAAGGATAGTTCTCCAAGTAACGACATTTCAAATTCATTTTGCATATCTTTTGCAAATTTCTGGCTTAACCTGTCATCATCACTAACAAAAATAATATCATCAACATAAACTTCAATTAATAAAATATTACCTCGACTTACCTTGATGTAGAGGTTGTTGTCTACACTTCCTTTTCTGAACCCTGCCTGCTGCAGATACTTATCCAGTCTAGAGTACCATGCTCTAGGAGCCTGTTTTAGACCATACAGGGCCTTCTTTAATTTACACACATAATCTGTGTTCTCTGACAATTGAAATCCTTCTGGTTGTTCAATGTAGACTTCTTCTTCAAGTTCCCCATTTAGAAAAGATGATTTTACATCCATCTGATATACTTTAACATTTTTAGAGCATGCATAAGCTAAAAGAAAAAAGATTGCTTCCATTCTGGAAATTGGGGCAAATGTCTCTTCAAAGTCGATTCCTTCAATCTGTGCATATCCTTTACATACCAATATAGCTTTGTTCCTTGTAACCTCTCCACCTTCATTCAATTTATTTTTGAAAACCCATTTTGTGTCGATCACATTCTTATTCTTTGGTCTTGGAACCAATTCCCAAGTGTTATTTTTCTCTATTTGATACAATTTTTCATCCATGGCCTTATTCCAAAATTCTTCCTTGCTAGCTTCTTCAAAACAATTTGGTTCAATTGTAGATAAGAGTGTCAGGTGTGTTTGTTCTGGTCAATGGATTTTTCTTCTAGTCTCAACTCCTGCATCTTTGTTCCCGATAATTTGATCTGAAGGATGATGCTTTTGTACTCGTTTACTAGGTGTCTTTGGAGACACTTGCTGAACTTTCTCTTCTGCTTCTGTCAGATTCTCTTCATCTTCCTCTTCTACTTCTTTTTCATCTTCTTCTTCGAAAAGTTGTTTCATTGATTTGTTTTCTTCTTCCTTTGATTATGGTCTGCCTGTTTCATCAATTGTTACGTTGATGCTTTCCACAACTTTGTTTAATCTTAGGTTGTAACACTTGTATGCTTTCCTTGTACTTGAGTAACCAACAAGTATTCCTTTGTCCACACGAGAGTCAAACTTTCCCATTCTGCCATCTTCTCTTTTGATGTAGCACTTGCTTCCAAAAACTCTGAAGTGATTCACATTTGCTGGTCTTCCTTTCCATAGCTCATAGGGAGTTTTATCAGTGTTGTTTCTGAGCATTACTCTGTTTTGAATGTGAACTATTGTATGCATTGCCTATGTCCAAAATATATCTGTCAAATTGGAATCCATTATCATTGTTTGGGCCATTTCCTGTACTGTCTTGTTCTTTCTTTCAACAACTCCATTTTGTTGAGGTGTTCTAGCAACAGAGAATTTCCTTTTTATTCCATGACTGCTGCAGTAGTCCATAAATTCCTTTGAAGTGAACTCTCCTCCATTATCATATCTCAAGCATTTGATTCTTGAATCCATCTCATTTTCAACCATTTCCTTGTAGATCTTGAAGTTTTCAAAAGCTTCTGACTTGTTCTTGAGAAATCAGACTGCAGTCATTCTTGTATAATCATCAACTAATAACATAAAGTATCTCTCACTTTTTAAGACCTTTGTTGTAGTTGGTCCAACTAGATCAGTATGCACAATTTCCAGTGGTCTTGTTGTTGAATATTCCTTTGATTTGAACCTGGTCTTTGTTTGCTTTCCTTGTTGACAATGATTGCTTAAAGTGTTGGTTGGCTTCGGGATTTGGGGCATTTCTTTGACTGCTTCTCTTTTGCTGACTTTGACAAGGTTATCAAAGTGCATGTGACCCATTCTTATGTGCCATAGCCAACTTTCATCTTCCTTTCCTAGACAACACTTTTCATTTCCAATTTCACTTAACACATATATGTTGTTTGAAGTTCTTGCAGCTGTACCAACCAATTTCCCTAAACCTTCTCTTCTTATCTCACACTTTTGTGAATCGAAAGTAAGTTTATGACCTTGGTCACACATTTGACTCACACTTAGAAGATTATGTTTCATATCTTCTACCAGTAGAACATTTCGTTCCTTTTCATTCTTGTTCCCAATTCAGAATGTGCCTTCTCCAATGATTTTGGCTGAATTATCATTTCCGAAGGAGACTGATCCATTTATTTCCTTTCGCAATGTAAGAAATTTGTCTCTATTGTTGATTAAGGTTGGTTATCATTGATGTCAACCCTTGAAGAAATCCCCACAACAAAACATTTTGGGTAATGGACCCAATATTGCTTGATGTAAAGATGACTCATTATTGTCTTGTCATGGTTGATAAGAAGTAAATATGGATGAACTCCAAAGTGGTCCCCTTATGGTGAAATCCCTCATGGGAAGACGCTTTGCAGAGTAAAAGAACCCATGCTTAATTGTGGAATAATGAGATGAAGGACAATGAATTTGTTAGGTAAACTATCCTATATGGATAGTGCTTTTCATTCCATTTCCATTGGTATGTGGAAAGTCACATAACTCCTCATGGTTAGAGAGATATGGCCATGAAAAGTTGGAGACCCCGGGTTTGGGTAATGGACCCAAGTTTGTTTGATGTATAACGGTATGAGTTATGATATATTTTCAGATAATACTATTCTATATGGATATTACATGTCATTCCATTTTTGGTGGTATGTGGAATGTCACATAACTCCTCACGGTTTGAGATTTATGGCCTTACGAAGTTGGAGGACCCTCATATGTCATCTAGAAGCCCCAAAAGGTCAAAGTAGTCATAGTGGTTTAAGAGATTTTAAAAGGTAAATAATAAAGTGAAGTAATGAGTGTATTATAATTCAAATTGAATACAAAATAAATTGTTTCAATTATAAATTTAATGGAGAAATTAGAAGTGGGTTAACCCTAAAAGAAGGAAAGTGGGGCCAAGTGACCTAGAAGATGTTTTTAAGGAAGCTACTTGGAGAGTATAAATAAGAGGAAAGGCTCTCTCATTTTAATCACATTTGAGAATATTTAATATCTATAGGTGTCTAAGGCAACCAAGGATATATAATCCAAAATTCTGAGGGAAGGTGAATAAGAGAAGGCCAAAATGCAAGGAATGATAAAGTCTTTTGATCGTGCTTTCTAAGGTATGTTATTTACAGGTCATCTCACCATTTTCGCTATAAATTGTTTTCTATAATGATTCAGAACATGAAATTTCAATTCCAATGAGAAAACATATCCAAGTATCTATGGTAAAAAATTCATCTTGTGTCTCATTGTATTTTTGGAGTTACACTTCGTGGAAAATAGGGTTTGTGGCTAGTCCTAAAACTAGTCAAAAACAGGTGTTTCAAATAAAAATGTCATAACTTGTTCATAACATATCCAAATTTAGTGAAACCAAATGTGTTGGTTAGGGTACAGTATTTAGTATTCTTTTTCCCAGTTTCAGATCAATTCAACAAATATTTTGTGCGGGGCACGCTCTACAAGGTCGCTCTCTAGAATACACCAGAATTCAACAAGGTATGCCATTTTTGCTATAACTCCTTTTCTGAGAGCTTCCAAGTAGTGACACCTAGAGGAATTGCATAAAAACACTGAAGAACATTTTATATAAGTTTTATATCTTTATACATTACAGGTACAAAGTTATGATTACTTCAAGTCAGGGTTGTTGACTAATCCAAAACTAGGCATGTGAGACTAAAGAAAAGTTTGATGAAAATGCTAGTCTCTTGTTGTTGAAGTTAAGGAAGGTTTACATGAATGTGATCATATACACTAGGTCTATTATAGAGCTACAAATCAGATTTGTATGATGAAATTGATGAGGGATTTTGGTTGAGGTACATGTTGAGTACATGGTTGAGACAAGTAGTTGACGAGTTGCCACATACATGAGGTGTATAGTTGATGATGTTGATACATATTGATGAATCATAGTTGATGAGTAGTTGAAACATGATTGGTACACACTTGGTATATGGTTGGATGCACTTGTTTATGGTATAGGTTGATTACAGGTTATTCGGTATAGGTTGGTGCATGGTTGATGCACTTGTTTATTGTACAGGTTGATTACAGGTTGAGGTACAGGTTGATGCATGGTTCAGATTTATTGGTACAGGTTTACAACAGTATAAATCACAGTGACAGGTTGACAATGGTTCCATATTTCTGCTTCTACTTCAGAGTGGCAGGACGGGGCGAGGACCTTCCGGTTGTAGCTGGAGAACATAGGGGGTTGTAGCCTCCTTCTGGTTGTAGCCAGAGAATTGGGGAGTTGGAGCTTCCCTCAGGTTGTAGCCTAAGAAACTAGGGGGTTGGAGCCTCCTTCCAGTTGCATCTGGAAAACAAAGTAATTTGGTGCTTCCAATGAATGTAATTCTTCAAGACATATAAGAAAAAACATTCCATGGTTTTCTCCTGATTTGGGTTTCCACGTAAAACATTGGTGTACTGTGTATGTGTATGTTTGTTCATTTGTTCATTTCTTATTTACTCTACAGTTATTGGATGATAATGCTTCATTGATATAATACTTGGATTATATGGTTAAAAAGGATTAAATTTCTCTATTACTGATTCACCCCCCCTCTCAGTAATCCAACAATTGGTATTAGAGCAGGTTCCTTTAGAAATCAGTTTAACCACTTAAAGGTAGATCATGGAGAGTACCAACTCATATAGAAATGGAATACCATAGTTTGATGGACAAACATATGCTTTTTGGAGCATAAGGATGATGACATATATACAGGCACTGTTGGCTTGCTGAATTGATACTTTTTGCACCCTCCATATCCATTTTTGACCTCTTCATTTGAACTCTTTACTCCATAAACTCATCTATATTTTCACACATATAACCAAATATCCAGCAAGTATAGTAAGGTATGGTCATTAGTCAAAATTATTTAATTTCCTTTTATTTAATGATTAAATGTAATTCTTGGAAGCTCATGAATGATTATATTAGATTTTGCAACATACTTTGATTTCAACAACAGATTAAATATCATGGAAGATTTTCTACACTCTAGGTGTTGCCAGCTTGCTCAAGCAAAACCAAATATTCCAGCTTAACTCTCGTTGATGACTCATGTATAATCAATGAGATATTCATCTCTCGGCACTACGTGCCAAAGATATGAAAATATGTTATTAGATAACAAGTTTTTCGGGCATGAGAAGTTACTCATTAATTGAAGGAATCATTTACCTTCTGTAAACGGTTGTGTATTAAATAGAAGATAGGCTCTGTCACTAGGAAATCGGGATTAGTTATCTAGCTCCCGAGCTATAAAAACAATGGAATGAAATGTAATAGGGAACGAATATGATATAGAAGAATTGCGCTGCCCAACTGTTGGTTCTAAACTTGACAGAGATCAACTCATACAATGTTGTTTTTAGTATTTTAAGATATTTCTTTAGACTGTAATATGGTTCACTTTCTATTGTTAATGTTCTCTTTTACATATCTGTAGCTTAGAACTTAGTCTACAAGTCATTTAGGGACTTGTGGATTTCTTGGCAAGGATCCACCAAGAAAACCATAAGCCCTCCCTTTGTAAATTTGGATTTTCTATAGAATAGTTATGTTAATTGTTGCTTCCTGTTTTCATTAAAAGTAAGAATTGTCCTTAAAGTTTAGTAGTTGTAGTTTCTTGTTGTATTGATTTAAAAGGATTATTTTTCTTAGTTTTATAAGTTCAATTCGATTT
>ML808873.1:118611-135175 GCA_009831015.1 Picea engelmannii
ATTTCTGAAAAATTTGATCCTAAAAGGGATCTAAGGTATGAATCTTTCTTGGAATTTATTTATTTCATTAAATTTAAGGAAATTTTACTATGAATTATACCTACGATACTTGCTAAAGCCTATGCCCTTCTACCTTTCGAATGTCATCATATATCCTATATCCACCTCTGTTTGTCATCATCATTCTATAAACTGTCCTTATATCGTATACATAGATCTTCATCTCTATGGCACATAGTACCTAGAGATGAAGATCTTATCACTTTAAAAATATATAATGACGATTTATGTTATCCATGCAATCCTCGCTTCATTCCTTCATGATTTCATACACAACAAGTTCATCATTATACTAACAGTTCAATATTGTCATAAAACCTCTTACGCGCCATGCGTTTGAATGATCATGAAGTACGAGTCAGGATTATCAAATTACTACTAGAATCAAAGCATTAGAAGCTCCGAAGAACTTTGTTGAGACTTATTCACATGTCTATTTGATAACCTTCATCATTTTTCGAGCTTCTGTTTCATCCTCTGTTTCCTATCGAAATCACATTCTCAAAACAGATGGGGAGAAAGGGGGTCGAGCGTCATGAACCTGTTTCTGTCTTTGTGTTAGAAGGCCTTCCAGAATTCAACGCATGTAAAGAAAAATTTGAAGGCACCTGGTACCAATTCTTTCAAAAATTTCGGGGATATGATGATGAAATCACACTGTATTTCGCTCAGGGATTTGATGGAAAGGTAGCACATATTGGAAATTTCCTTATGAAGGTGTCTGAGAAAACAATTGCTTGTGCCGCTAGTTTACCTTGTCGAGGGGAACGTTGGTTTAAAAATAAACCCATAGAGCGTGCAGTATGTACCAGATTCTTAAAGGAGGAGCATCAAACTGCAAAATGGAAGAAGGGTTTCCCTCGTGATTGGATGCATGATAAATGGTGCAATGTTCTTTATGTGTTGCAGAAATACTTGACTTGTGAAGGGAGGTATGTAATTACTCTGAATTACCATGTCCGCCTTCTCTTACATTTTGAAGCCGAATTGGAAATGAATTTCCCATATTTCTTGTGCAAAAGCCTAGCTAAAATGTCAAGACGGGTTCAAAAGCATTCTGGAAACCCCTATAACAGCCTCTACCATCATGGATTGATCAAAATTCTCATTGAGGACGAGTTGCGTCTCCGGACGAATAATTGGGATAATTTTGTAACCAGGATTCAGGGCCTTCCTTCACCTAGAAGTCTTCCTTCTACTCGGGTCACCGTCAATTCTGAAGATCATAGGGTCAAAACCCTTCCTGTCCAAAATCCAGAACTGCCTCTGATCAATATTTTTGCTTCTGTCCTACAGAAAGTAAAGAAGCAACGAAATTTACCTGAAAATCCTACTTTTGCTAAATCCTCGACACCTCGTCGTGTCACGAGAAGTATGACTATCAAATCCTTCAACTTACCTCAAAATGCACTTCCATCAGTCTTCATAAATTTGGATGATTCCCCTAAGGTAGAACTGGAACCTTCTAAGAAGAAGAAAAAGCTCTCTTCAGACCCTTCTTCTGTGCTCGAACATAATTCTCCTCAACACGATTTTCCTGAATTTGATTGTCCTTCCCTAGACCCTCTTAAAAATGATCCAACTGAACATGAAATTGTTGAACCTGTCCATAAAACTCTGTCTCCTAAAATTGGCCATGTTGAATATAATTCAGACCTATTTGATCTTCATCAATTTGACTCTGGTACCCCTGAAGATGACCTACCCAGTCCAGAAATCCATATTACTATGCCTACAACTTCTAGCAGTGAGAATATCATCCAGGAAAAGAACAAGGAGATTGAAGAACTCAAGACAGAAGTAGAGGAGTATAAGGATCTGGATCGATGTGTGAAGGCTGAGAATGCACGGTTAAAAATGATTGTTAAAGAATATAAGGAAGCCATTGATGAACTAAGGACATGTGGTCTTCAGTTTGCAGAGAAATATGAGAAGGTGAGCACAAAATGCAAGAAGACCATTTCTGAGAATAAACGTCTTGCAAAAGTAGGAAGGACTTGGAAGACAGCGGCATTGAAACATCTTGCTCATATCAATATGTTAAAAAATAAGCTCAAAGACAGCAGGGAACATGCCAGTGGAAAATTCAATATCATTGTGAATACATCCTAAGTTTTGTTAGAAGGATTGAAGTCAGTTTTGAAATTTTGAAACCTTTAAGACAGGTATGTTTGCATGAGGACATGCAAGTACAYARGTGTKGGGGAATKTTGGYTTGMTKAATTGATACTTTTTGCACCCTCCATATCCATTTTTDAYCTCTTCATTTGAACTCTTTACTCCATAAACTCATCTATATTTTCACACATATAACCAAATATCCAGCAAGTATAGTAAGGTATGGTCATTAGTCAAAATTCTTTAATTTCCTTTTATTTAATGATTAAATGTAATTCTTGGAAGCTCATGAATGATTATATTAGATTTTGCAACATACTTTGATTTCAGCAGCAGATTAAATATCATGGAAGATTTTCTACACTCCAAGTGCTGCCAGCTTGCTCAAGCAAAACCAAATATTCCAGCTTAACTCTCATTGATGACTCATGTATAATCAATGAGATCTTCATCTCTCGGCACTATGTGCCAAAGAGATGAAGATATGTTATTAGATAACGAGTTTTTCGGGCATGAGAAGTTACTCATTAATTGAAGGAATCATTTACCTTCTGTAAACGGTTGTGTATTAAATAGAAGATAGGCTCTGTCACTAGGAAATCGGGATTAGTTATCTAGCTCCCGAGCTATAAAAACAATGGAATGAAATGTAATAGGGAACGAATATGATATAGAAGAATTGCGCTGCCCAACTGTTGGTTCTAAACTTGACAGAGATCAACTCATACAATGTTGTTTTTAGTATTTTAAGATATTTCTTTAGACTGTAATATGGTTCACTTTCTATTGTTAATGTTCTCTTTTACATATCTGTAGCTTAGAACTTAGTCTACAAGTCATTTAGGGACTTGTGGATTTCTTGGCAAGGATCCACCAAGAAAACCATAAGCCCTCCCTTTGTAAATTTGGATTTTCTATAGAATAGTTATGTTAATTGTTGCTTCCTGTTTTCATTAAAAGTAAGAATTGTCCTTAAAGTTTAGTAGTTGTAGTTTCTTGTTGTATTGATTTAAAAGGATTATTTTTCTTAGTTTTATAAGTTCAATTCGATTTTCTGTAGCTTTCAATTCTAGTTTAAAGTCATAGATTGCTTCTGAAAATTTAAGTTTCTAAATGGAATAGACTTAGTTGTATTTTCCTTTTAAAATTAGAGCATCTTACTCTGTTTTCTGTCATGTTATATAGTTTTCTGTTACTTGGTTTAGTTTCTGAGTCACATTAAAATAGATAAGTTTTTAATTAGGTAGATGTTTTAAATCAAAATTACTTTTGAAGATAGTTTTAAGAAGTATTTTGGTTCCATAATTAGTATAGAACTTAGATTCGTATGCTTCATAGAATTTAGATATTTAGTATTAGAAATTTGAATATTGAATATAATTAATGAATCTGGAATCTTTGCATCAAAGTAGTTTGAATGATTTTTTAGATTAGAGAAGCAAATTAGATTAGGATAGGCTCTAGTCCTGCACATACAGTGTTTGTGTCTCAAAGTTTACCTCCCTGGGTTGACAATTTATGGAGGCTATTTGTAGTAATATAATTAGCTAAACAGGCATAGGGATTTCAAGTTTGACAATCAATTGTAGATGGATACACATCACCAGCAGTTCCACCAACAAATGACAAAGCAGTAAAACTCGGTGAGAATAATTCCAAAGCCACAAATGCACTTTTGAATGGTCTCAGTGATACTTCACCAAAGTTGCACACTGTAAATCCGCTAAAGAGATTTGGAACAAGCTTCAAAATATTTATTAAGGAGATACAAAAGTCAAAGAAACAAAGCTTCAGACTTACAGAGGTCAGTTCGAACAACTAAAAATGAAGGAAGATGAAGATATCATAGCCTGCTTCTTACGAGTCGATGAAACAATGAATGAAATCATAGGATTGGGAGAAGAAATTGAAGAATCTGTAATTGTTCAAAAGATACTAAGAACTCTTCCTATGAGATTCAACCCTAAGATATCATCTCTAGAAGAAAGATCGGACCTGGACTCAATAAGCATGGACGAACTGCATGGAATCTTCATGGCATATGAAATGAGAACTAAGTAGGAAAATCCAGATGTAAAAGAATCAACCTTCAAGGCATCAAAAAGATCAAAGAAAAAGAAAAAGGAACAAGAAGAATATAGTAGCAACAATGACGCCTCAGAAGATGATGAAGAAGTGGCCAACTTTGTCAAAAGACTGAACAAGGGAACCAATGATAGGTATAGAGGTAAGCTCCCTTTAATTTGTTTTAATTGTGATGATATTGGTCATTTTGCTAACAAATGTCCTCATAAGAAAAAGAGAAATGATGAAGGTTAGTCAAAAGGAAAACACACATATAAAGGCAAAAGAACTACAAATAAAGTTTTCAAGAAAAGCTTATACACCAAAGAAGACATCTCATCATCAAATGAAGATGAAGTCATTGACAATGAGATAGGAAGAGTTCTATTCATGGCAATAAAAGACTCTGACAAAGAAGACTCCGAAGAAGAATATGAAGAAGCCGAAGAAGAATGTGAAGAAGTCAAAGAATAAATTGAAGAGGTAGAAGTTGACTATAGAAAAGAATTAATGTGTGCCATAGAAGTTTTCAGAAGAGAAAATAAGAAAAGCAAGAAACTACAAGCATAACTAGACAAGAAAAAGGACACTCGAGAACTAGAACAAATGATCACAAAATTGAAGGTTCAAATAGAAGAAGATAAAATAATTGAAGAAGCACTCAAAGAAAAACTGGAAGATAAGGACAAGATCATTGGAAACTTGGAAGTAGAGGTTGTCACACTAAGAAAGGATATTCAAAAGAAAAATATGCAGAATATATCAAAATTTCTGGATGACATTATCAGTAGTATCTCATCTTGACAAGTCCAGACTTGGCTACAATCAGACAAAAAAGGGATCAAGCTCCAAAACAACATAGCAAGAAACAAATCCAAAGAGCTATGTAGAAACAATCAAAGAGGATAGGAAGATATACAAGGAAGATTACGGGGACACTCCTCCACCAAGAAGATTCGTATTTTAGAATCAACAACAGACATATAGGCCTCAAGAAGAAAAATGATTCATAAGAGCACCTCCTTTCAGAAGATCTTTTAATCCTGGGTATCAAACTATATTTTTTGGTTTATGTTATGCATGTAATAATTTTGGACATAAAGTTGTGAATTGCAGAGCTAACAACAAGAACAGTAACAACTTTGAGAGTTATACACAAAGATATTATTCAAGGAGACATAGTGACACACAAAGAAGAAGTTACAACAGGTTTCAATCTTTGAGCACTGAAGTGGAATGTTACAAATGTAACAATTTTGGACACATGGTCAAGGATTTCAGAATGATAGTCCCTCCTAGAGAACCTCAACAAAATAACAATAGTCACAGACAAGAACCTCAAAAAATGACATGGATAAGAAAGGAAGATCAGTATAACACTGAAGAATGCACAGTCGCTCTACAAGCTAAGTAGAAGAAACCCGGTTGGTATGTTGACAATGGATGTTCAAAACACATGACAGGTGATAAAGAAAAAATTCTTACATTACGAAAAGAAAAAAATGGACCAGTCTCCTTCGGAAATGATAATTCATCCAAAATCATTGGAGAAGGCACAATCTAAATTGGGAACAAGAATGAAAAAGTACAAAATGTTCTACTAGTAGAGGATATGAAACATAATATTCTAAGTGTGAGTCAAATGTGTGACCAAGGTCATAAACTTACTTTCGATTTAGAAAAGTGTGAGATAAGAAAAGAAGGTTTAGAGAAATTGGTCGGTACAGCTGCAAGAACTTCAAACAACATATATGTGTTAAGTGAAATTGGAAATGAAAAGTGTTGTCTAGGAAAGGAAGATGAAAGTTGGCTATGACATAGAAGAATGGGTCATATGCATTTTGATAACCTTGTCAAAGTCAGCAAAAGAGAAACAGTAAGAGAAATGCCCCAGATCACAAAACCAACCAACAATTTATGCAAGCATTGCCAACAAGGAAAGCAAACAAAGATGAGGTTCAAATCAAAGGAATGTTCAACAACAAGACCACTGGAAATTGTGCACACTGATCTAGTTGGAGCAACTACAACAAAGGGCTTAAAAGGTGAAAAATACTTTATGTTATTAGTTGATCATTATACAAGAATGATTGCAGTTTGCTTTCTCAAGAACAAGTCAGAAGCTTTTGAAAACTTCAAGATCTACAAGGAAATGATTGAAAATGAGATGGATTCAAGAATTAAATGTTTGAGATCCGATAATGGAGGAGAGTTCACTTCAAATGAATTTATGGACTATTGTAGCAATCATGGAATAAAAGGACAATTCTCCGTTGTTAAGACACCTCAACAGAATGGAGTTGTTGAAAGAAAGAACAAGACAATACAAGAAATGGCTCAAACAATGATAATGGATTCCAAATTGACAGATATATTTTGGACACAGGCAATGCATACAACAATTCACATTCAAAACAGAGTAATGCTAAAAAACAACACTGATAAAACCCTCTACGAGCTATGGAAAGGAAGACCAACAAATGTGAATCACTTCAGAGTTTTTGGAAGCAAATGCTACATCAAAAGAGAAGATGGTAGAATGATAAAGTTTAACTCTCGTGTGGACAAAGGAATACTTGTTGGTTACTTAAGTACAAGGAAAACATACAAGTGTTACAATCAAATATTGAACAAAGTTGTAGAAAGCATCAACATAACAATTGATGAAACAGGCAGACCAGAATCAAAGGAAGAAGAAAACAAATCAATGGAACAAATTTTCGAAGAAGAAGATGAAAAAGAAGTAGAAGAGGGAGATGAAGATTACAAGAATCTGACATAAGCATAAGAGCAAGTTTATAAAGTATCTCCAAAGACACCTAGAAAATGAGTACAGAAGAATCATCCTTCAGATCAGATTATTGGAAACAAAGATGCAGGAGTTGAGAGTAGAAGGAAAATCCATTCACCAGAACAAACACACCTAGCACTCTTATCTACAATTGAACCAAACTATTTTGAAGAAGCCAACAATGATGAATTTTGGAATAAGGCCATGGATGAAGAATTGGATCAAATAGAGAAAAATGACACTTGGGAATTGGTTCCAAGACCAAAGAATAAGAATGCGATCAGCAAAAAATGGGTTTTCAAGAATAAATTGAATGAAGATGGAAAAGCTACAAGGAACAAAGCTAGATTAGTATGTAAAGGATATACAAAGATTGAAGGAATCGACTTTGAAGAGACATTTGCCCTAGTTGCCAGAATGGAAGCAATCCATTTACTTTTAGCTTATGCATGCTCCAAAAATGTTAAAGTATATCAGATGGATGTAAAATCAGCTTTTCTGAATGGGGAACTTGAAGAAGAAGTCTACATTGAACAACCAGAAGGATTTCAGTTGTCAGAGAACACAGACTATGTATGTAAATTAAAGAAGGCCTTGTATGGTCTAAAATAGGCTCTTAGAGCATGGTACTCCAAATTGGATAATTATCTGCAATAGGAAAGGTTCAGAAAAGGAAGTGCAGACAACAACCTCTACATCAAGGTAAGCCAAGGTAATATTTTATTAATTGAAGTTTATGTTGATGATGTTATTTTTTGTAGTGATGATGACAAGTTAAGCCAGAAATTGCAAAAGACATGCAGAATGAATTTGAAATGTTGTTACTTGAAGAACTATCCTTCTTTCTGGGACTTCAGATACGTCAAAAAAACCAAGGAATTTTTATTTATCAAACCAAGTATATCAGAGAAATGCTAAAGAAGTTCGGAATGGAAGATTGCAAACCAGTTATCACTCCCATGAAAACCAGTTGTAAGTTGAGCAAAGATGATTATTCAAAGTCTACAGATTAGAGGCAATATAGGTCAATGATTGGCAGCCTACTATATGTGACAACATCTAGACTAGATGTAATGCAAGCAGTTGGACAGGTAACATGATTTCAAGCTGCACCAAAGGAATCACATGTATTAGCAGTAAAGAGGATTTTCAGATATCTCAAAGGAACAGAAGAGTTTGGATTATGGTATCCAAAAGGAAAAGATATATCACTTATTGACTACACAGATGCAGATTGGGGAGGTTGTATTGATGATCGATGAATCACCAGTGGAGCATCGTTCTACTTAGGTGAGTGTTTGGTATCATGGCTAAGAAAGAAACAATCATCAATATCTCTATCTACAACCGAGGCAGAGTATATTGCAGCAGCAACATGTTGTACATAGGTTCTTTGGATGAAACAAACTTTGAAAGATATACAGGTTGAGTATGATAAGCCCATTCCAATATATTGTGATAATACAAGTGCCATAAGTATCTCAAAAAATCCGGTGATGCACTCCAAGACGAAACACATTCCAATCAAGTATCACTTTCTACGGGAACATGTTGCAGAAAAGAACATTAGAGTTGAGTATGTGGGAACAAAAGAACAAGTGGCAGACATATTTACAAAACCACTTCCATGTGAAGCCTTTGAATATCTTCGCCAAAGACTTGGAGTTATTTCTACTCCAGAATGACTGCTTTTTGAATGATTTTTGAATTATTATTTTATATGTCTTAGATGTACACAAGGAAGCACCATAAGAGGACAATTCAGTCAGGGGGAGCATCCCTGGATGGAAAGATACCTTTTCCATTGATGACAAAGGGGGAGAGATTTATCAGATGCAGAGGACAGAGGCATGGTTCTAGGTGGAGCAGATTTATTAGATGCAGAGGATAGAGGAAAATTTATCAGATATAAAGGACAAAGGCATGGTTCCAGGGGGAACATGAGTTATATGATTTCAATATTGCATCAGAGTGTTTCCATCAATGCCAAAGGGAGAGATTGTTGATTAAGGCTGGTTGTCATCGATGTCAACCCTTGAAGAAAGCCCCGTAACACAAAGGTTTGGGTAATGGACCCAAGATTGTTTGATGTAAATATGACTCATTATTTTCTTTTCATGGTTGATAAAAAGTAAATATGGATGAACTCCAAAGTGGTCCCATTATGGTGAAATCCCTCATGGGAAGACGCTTTGCGGAGTAAGAGAACCCATGCTTAATTGTGTATTAATGAGATGAATGAAAATGAATTTGTCATGTAAGCTTTCCTAGATGCACAGTTCTTGTCATTCTATTTCTGGTGGTATGTGTAACACCACATAACTCCTCACGGTTAGAGAGATATGGCCATGAGAAGTTGGAGACCCGGGTTTGGGTAATGGACCCAAGTTTGTTTGATGGATAACAATATGTGTTATGATATATTTTTAGATAATACCATTCTATATGGATAGTACATATCATTCCATTTTTATTGGTATGTGGAATATCACATAACTCCTCACGGTTTGAGAATTATGGCCTTACGAAGTTGGAGGACCCTCATATGTCATCTAGAAGCCCCAAAAGGTCGAAGTAGTCAAAGTGGTTTAAGAGATTTTAAAAGGTAAATAATAAAGTGAAGTAATGAGTGTATTATAATTCAAAGTGAATACAAAATAAATTATTTCAATAATAAATTTAATGGATATATTAGAAGTGGGTTAACCCTAAAATAAGGAAAGTGGGGCCAAGTGACCTAGAAGATGTTTTTAAGGAAGCTACTTGGAGAGTATAAATAAGAGACAAGGCTCTATAATTTTAATCACACTAGAGAATATTGAATATATATAGGTCTCTAAGGTAACCAAGGATATCTAAGCCAGAATTCTAAGGGAAGGTGAAGAACAGAAGGCCGAAATGCAAGGAAGGATAAATTTTTTTGATGGTGCTTTCTAAGGTATGCTATTTACAGGTCATCTCACCATTTTCGCTATAACTTTTTTTCTATAATGATTCAGAACGTGAAATTGATATTAAATTTAACAAACATATCCAAGTATCTGTGGTAAAAAATTCAGCTTGTGGGTCATTGTATTTTTGGAGTTACACTTCGTGGAAAATAGGGTTTGTGGCTAGTCCTGAAACTAGTCAAAAACAAGTGTTTCGGGTAAAAACGTCATAAATTCTTCATAACAGATCAAAATTAAATGAAAACAAATGTTTTGCTTAGGGTATAGTCTTTAGTATTATGTATCCTAGCTTCAGATTAATTCAACAAATATTCCATGCGGGGCACGCTCTACAAGGTCTCTCTCTAGAATACACTAGAATTTAGCAAGGTATGCCATTTTTGCTATAACTCCTTTTCTAAGAGGTTCCAAGTAGTGAAACCTGGAGGAATTGCATAAAACACACTGAAGAACATTGTGTATCAGTTTAATATCTTTATACATTACAGGTACAAAGTTATGATTACTTCAAGTTAGGGTTGTTGACTAATCCAAAACTAGGCATGTGAGACTAAAGAAAAGTTTGATGGAAATGCTAGTCTCTTGTTGTTGAAGTTAAGGAAGGTTTGCAAGAATGTGATCATATAAACCAGGCCTATTACAGATCTACAAATCACATTTGGATGATGAAATTGATGAGGGATTTTGGTTGAGGTACATGTTGAGTACATGGTTGAGACAAGTAGTTGATGAGTTGACACATACATGAGGTGTATAGTTGATGATGTTGGTACATATTGATGACTGATAGTTGATGAATAGTTGACACATGATTGGTACATACTTGGTACATGGTTGGATGCACTTGTTTATGGTATAGGTTGATTACAGGTTACTTGGTACATGTTGGTGCATGGTTGATGCATTTATTTATGGTACAAGTTGATTACAGTTTGAGGTACAGGTTGATGCATGGTTGATGCATGGTTTAGATTCATTGATACAGGTTTACAACGGTATATCTCACAGTGAAAGGTTGACAGTGGTTCCATCATTCTACTTCTACTTTAGGGTGGCAGGACAGGGCAAGGACAGTTGGTTGTAGCCACCTTCCAGTTGTAGCCGAAGAACATAGGGGGTTGTAGCCTCCTTCTGGATGTAGCCAAAGAATTGGGGAGTTGGAGCTTCCCTCAGGTTGTAGCCTGAGAAACTAGGGGGTTGGAGTCTCCTTCTAGTTGCAGCTGGAAAACAAAGGAACTTGGTACTTCCAATGAATGTAATTCTTCAAGACATATAAGAAAAAACATTCTGTGGTTTTCTCCGCATTTGGGTTTCCACGTAAAACACTAGTGCAATGTGTATGTGTATGTTTGTTCATTGCTTATTTACTCTGCAGTTATTGGATGATAATGCTTCATTGATATAACACTTGGATTATATGGTTAAAAATGATTAAATTGCTCTATTACTAATTCAGCCCCCCTCTCAGTAATCCAACATCTATCAGCTGTCATGTGTTTTGAACACCCACTGTCAACATACCAATCATTTTTCTTTTGCTTAGCTTGTAGAGTGACTGTGCATTCTTCATTGCTATACTGATCTTGCTTTCTTATCCAAGTCATTTTATGAAGTTCTTATCTATGACTGTTGTTATTCTATTGAGGTTCTTTAGGAGGGACTGTCATTTTGCAATCTTTGGCCATGTGTCCAAAGTTGTTACATTTGTAACATTCCACTTCAGTGCTCAAGGATTCAAACCTGTTGTAAATTCTTCTTTGTGTTTCACTGGGTCTTCTTGAATAACCCCTTTGTGTATGACTCTCAAAGTTGTTATTGTTCATGTCGTTAGCTCTGCAATTTACAACTTTATGTCCAAAATTATTACATGCATAACATAAACCAAAATATATAGTTTGATACCTGGGAGTTGAAGATTTTCTGAAAGGAGGTGCTCTTATGAATCCTTCTTCTTCTTGAGGCCTATCTGTCTGTTGTTGATTCTGAAATCTGAATCTTCTCGGTGGAGGAATGTCCCTGTAATCTTCCTTGTATATATTCCCATCCCCTTTGATTGTTTCTGCATAGCTTTTTGGATTTGTTTGTTTCTCTATTGTTTTGGAGCTTGATCCCTTTTCTGTCTGATTGTATCCAATTCCATATTTGTCAAAATGATATTTTTTACTGTTGATAATGTCATCCAAAACTTTTGAGCTATTCTGCATATTTTTCTTTTGAATATCCTTTCTTAATGTGACAATCTCTGCTTCCAAGTTTTCGATGCTCTCGTCCTTTTCCTCTAGCTGTTCTTTGAGTGTTTCTTCAATTCTTTTATCTTCTTCTATTTGAAATTTTAATTTTGTGATCATTTTTTCTAGTTCTTGAGTGTCTTCCTTTTTGTATAGTTTTGCTTGTAGTTTCTGATTCTTCTTATTTTCTCTTCCGATAACTTCTATGGCACGCATTAATTCTTCTCTAAAGTCAACTTATGTCTCTTCAATTTCTTCTTTGAATTTATCTCTGGCTTCTTCATATTCTTCTTCAGAGTCTTTTATTGCCATGAATAGGACTCTTCATGTCTCATTATCTCTGACTTCATCTTCATCTGATGATGAGATGTCTTATTTGATGTATAAGATTTTCTTGAAAAATTTCTTTGTATTTCTTTTGCCTTTATATGTGTGTTTTCCTTTTGAGTAACCTTCATCATTTCTCTTTTTCTTATGAGGACATTTCTTAGAAAAATGACCAATACCATCATAATTAAAACAAATTAAAGGGAGATTACCTCTATACCTACCGTTGGTTCCCTTGTTTAGTCTTTTGACGAAGTTGGCCACTTCTTCATCATCTTCCGAGGCATCACTGCTGCTGCTATATTCTTCTTGTTCCTTTTTAATTTTCTTTGATCTTTTGGATGCCTTGAAGGATGCTTTTTTTACATTTGGATTTTCCTGCTCAGTTCTCATTTCATATGCTGTGAAGATTCCATGTAGTTCGTCCATGCTTATTGAGTCCAGATTTGATCTTTCTTCTAGTGCTGATATCTTAGGGTTGAATCTCATAGGAAGAGATCTTAGTATCTTTTGAAAAATTACAGATTCTTCAATTTCTTCTCCCAATCCTATGATTGCATTCACTGTTTCATCGACTCGTAAGAAGTAGGATGCGATATCTTCATCTTCCTTCATTTTTAGTTGTTCGAACTGACCTCTGTAAGTCTGAAGCTTTACTACTTTGAATTTTGTATCTCCTTCATAAATATTTGGAAGCTTGTCCGAAATCTCTTTAGCGGATTTACAGTGTGAAACTTTGGTGGATACCGTATCACTGAGACCACTCAAAAGTGCATTTGTGGCTTTGGAATTATTCTCACCGAATTTTACTGCTTTGTCATTTGTTGGTGGAACTGCTGGTGCTGTTTATCCATCTACAATTGATTGCCAAACTTGAAATCTTTGTTCCTATATATATGTTCTCATCCTTATGCTCCAAAAGGCATACTTTTGTCTATCAAACTGTGGTATTCCATTTTTATATGCATTAGTACTCTCCATGATCTACCTTTCAGTGGTTAAACTGATTTCTGAAGGAACCTGCTCTGATACCAATTGTTGGATTACTGAGAGGGGGGGTGAATCAGTAATAGAGCATATTTAATAATTTTTAACCATATAATCCAAGTGTTATATCAATGTAACATTATCATCCAATAACTGCAGAGTAAATAAGCAATGAACAAATGAACAATCATACATATACATAGTACACCAGTGTTTTACGTGGAAACCCAAATCGTGAGAAAACCACTGAATGCTTTTTCTTATATGTCTTGATTAATTACATTCATTGGAAGCACCAACTTCCTTTTTTTTCTAGCTGCAACCGGAAGGAGGCTCCAACCCCCTAGTTTCTTAGGTTACAACATGAGGGAAGCTCCAAATCCCCAATTCTTTGGATACAACCAAAAGGAGGCTGCAACCCCTTATGTTTTCCGGCTACAACCACCTGTCCTTGCCCCGTCCTGCCACCCTGAAGTAGAAGTAGAATGATGGAGCCACTGTCACACTATCACTGTGAGATATACCACTATAAACCTGTACCAATAAATTTGAACCATGCATGAACCATGCATCACCCTGTACCTCAACCTGTACTATAAACAAGTGCATCAACTATGCACCAACCTGTACTAAACAACCTATACCATAAACAAGTGCATCCAACCATGTACCAAGTATGTACCAATCATGTGTCAACTACTCATCAACTATGACTCATCAATATGTACCAACATCATCAACTATACACCTCATGTATGTGCCAACTCATCAACTACTTGTCTTAACCATGTACTCAACATGTACCCCAACCAAAAGCCCTTATCAATTTCATCATCCAAATTTGATTTGTAGCTCTATAATAGACCTGGTGTATATGATCACATTCCTGCAAACCTTTCTTAACTTTAACAACAAGATACTAGCATTTTCATCAAACTTTTCATGTGTTTTGAACACCCACTGTCAACATACCAATCGTTTTTCTTCTGCTTAGCTTGTAGAGGGACTATGCATTCTTCATTGCTATACTGATCTTGCTTTCTTATCCAAGTCATTTTCTGAGGTTCTTGTCTGTGACTGTTGTTATTCTATTGAGGTTCTTTAGGAGGGACTATCATTCTACAATCTTTGGCCATGTGTCCAAAGTTGTTACATTTGTAACATTCCACTTCAGTGTTGAATGATTCAATCATGTTGTAAATTCTTCTTTGTGTTTCATTGGGTCTTCTTGAATAACCCCTTTGTGTATGACTCTCAAAGTTGTTATTGTTGATGTTGTTAGCTCTGCAATTTACAACTTTATGTCCAAAATTATTACATGCATAACATAAACCAAAAAATATAGTTTGATACCTGGGAGTTGAAGATCTTCTGAAAGGAGGTGCTCTTATGAATCCTTTTTCTTCTTGAGACCTATCTGTCTGTTGTTGATTCTAAAATCTAAATCTTCTCAGTGGAGGAGTGTCCCTGCAATCTTCCTTGTATATCTTCTTGTCCCCTTTGATTGTTTCTACATAGCTTTTTGGATTTGTTTGTTTCTCTGTTGTTTTGGAGCTGGATCCCTTTTCTATCTGATTGTATCCAAGTCCATATTTGTCAAAATGAGATTTTGGACTGCTAATAATGTCATCCAAAACTTTTGAGCTATTCTACATATTTTTCTTTTGAATATCCTTTCTTAATGTGACAATCTTTGCTTCCAAGTTTCTGATGATCTTGTCCTTTTCCTCTAGCTGTTCTTTGAGTGCTTATTCAATTCTTTTATCTTCTTCTATTTGAACTTTTAATTTTGTGATTATTTTTTCTAGTTCTTGAGTGTCTCCCTTTTTGTCTAGTTCTGCTTGTAGTTTCTTGTTCTTGTTCTTTTCTCTTCTGATAACTTCAATGGCACACATTAATTCTTTTTGAAAGTCAACTTTTGCGTATTGAATTTATTCTTCTACTTTTTATTCGACTTCTTCATATTCTTCTTTAGAGTCTTTTACTGCCATGAATAAAACTCTTCCTCTCTCACTATCACTGACTTCATCTTCATCTGATGATCAGATGTCTTCTTTGGTTTATAAGATTTTCTTGAAAACTTTCTTTGTAGTTCTTTTTCCTTTATATGTGTGTTTTCCTTTTGAGTAACCTTCATCATTTCTCTTTTTCTTATGAGGACAGTTATTAGCAAAATGACCAATACCATCACAATTAAAACATATTAAAGGGAGCTTACCTCTATACCTACCGTTGGTTCCCTTGTTCAGTCTTTTGACGAAGTTGGCCACTTCTTCATCATCTTTCGAGGCATCACTATTGCTGCTGTATTCTTCTTGTTCCTTTTTCTTTTTCTTTGATCTTTTGGATGCCTTGAATGCTACTTCTTTTACATCTGGATTTTCCTGCTCAGTTCTCATTTCATATGATGTGAATATTCCATGCAGTTTGTCCATGCTTATTGAGTCCAGATCCGATCTTTCTTCTAGTGCTGATATCTTAGGGTTGAATCTCATAGGAAGATATCTTAGTATATTTTGAACAATTACAGATTCTTCAATTTCTTCTCCCAATCCTATGATTGCATTCACTGTTTCATCGACTCGTAAGAAGTAGGATGCGATATCTTCATCTTCCTTCATTTTTAGTTGTTCGAACTGACCTCTATAATTCTGAATCTTTACTGCTTTGACTTTTGTATTTCCTTCATAAATATTTTGAAGCTTGTCCCAAATATCTTTAGCGGATTTACAATGTGAAACTTTAGTGAATACTGTATCACTGAGATCATTTAAAAGTGCATTTGTGGCTTTGGAATTATTCTCACCGAGTTTTACTGCTTTGTCATTTGTTGGTGGAACTGCTGGTGTTGTGTATCCATCTACAATTGATTTTCAAACTTGAAATCCTTGTGCTTGTATATATGTCCTCATCCTTATGCTCCAAAAATCATACTTCTGTCCATCAAACTGTGGTATTCCATTTTTATATGAGTTGGTACTCTCCATGATCTACCTTTCAGTGGTTAAACTGATTTCTGAAGGAACCTGCTCTGATAC
>ML808874.1:35975-47943 GCA_009831015.1 Picea engelmannii
AGCAACATCCGTCACCTCGACCTAGTCCTGTAGCAGAGATGGATCTTGCTCCATGAGGTAATGAATCCGAGTATCATGGTATGTGTCACTCTGATCCTCAAAACCTTTAAATATGTGCATTCAATTCTTTTTACTTCTAACGGGTGCTTGGATCTTATACCTCTCCACTTTACCATATCTGGGGGGGATGACAGGAAGCCCTAGTAAGCTGGTACCCATAGATTTTGAGTTGCCATTGAGGGATTCATGAGAAGCCATCGTCGGCTCCCACCATACTTACCACTTTCCATCTTTCTCCCGCATTGTACTTACACTAGTCCGGGCATTGGGTTGGCCAAATATTTAAGGGTTGTACCTTACCTTGTGGGAAGAAGGGGCTAAAGGCCCAGAGGGTAAAAATAGCTGGCAAAAGATAGAAGCCAAAGAATGAAACCTTGAGATGCTTCACCCAGGGATCCCCGAGAAAGCAGTAAAAAGCTTCTCAACAAGAAACAAACGGACCCATAAAATAATAAAACAAGACCTAGTTAGAGGATAGGGGTCCTCATCACGAGCCAGTCTATTAGGTCCATGGGCATGTAGCAGTATGACACTACCAACAGCTGGTCACCACGCCAGGGTAGTGGCTCTTGGTGGCATAGCCAAGAGAAAGAGGGTCTCATCACGAGCCAAATTTCTCATTTCCGTGAAGTGCATGTGGGTAACATTGCCACCACTGGTCACCACGCCAGGGCAATGTCCCCTAACTAGCTTCTTGAAAGAAAAAGAAATAAGAATAAAGACAAAAGGCATGAATGGGCTTGGAAACATTTGCATCCATGACGGGTGCAGCTCACCCTCTATAGAGGCACCCACAGGTAAGCCATACATTTCCCTGCTATCACTGCACCCCTTGTCCAGACATCCCTTACCACCTCATCCACTCACATGGCTTAGATTTGATTTCTCCCAGAAACATCCCACATCCAGTGAGCATTAGCCCAATAGGATGTCCTAGCGTTTCCTCCAAACTTGGTTTGTAGATTAGTATAATGTCTTTGAGCACTTGTCCGGGTGAAAGGGGTTTTATGCACACGTTTAATAACTTGATGATTAGATGTGATTGACATTGCTATGATCCCTGTGACTTATAAGCCCATGGAGGGCGTATCTGTTGATGTTACAGGACCATACCCGATGGACAGGTACCCTTATGGACAGTTACACATGGGAAGATGATTAGCTCGGACCTCCATGGGGCTGAAATCCCACCAGATGGATGTTGAGACCCCAATAGGGGGCAGACACTGATCAGAGGATTGCACCGGAGAAAGAGGAGGATGTTCCACTAGAGGCAGCTTGGCATACCCGTACCCAGGGGGGTTGTGCCCTTTCCACCAAGACATAGACCTTGGAAGGCCCATGACGTCATCCAGTGCTTATGGAGGTTTTGGGAGGCAGTTGTGTGCCAAGTGGCACGTATGGTAGGTTCCTAAGGCCCAAGAAGGCCTAACATTTTGCTCCATGAGGCCAACGTTGACCTCAAGGGGCCTAACATCACCCTAAAGGGGCATGACATCATCATTTATGCTTGATTAGGGTTTTAATTATGACATTTAATGTAAAACAGTATTTTGATGTAAATTTGGCCATGTCGGCCTTTTGTGACCTAAAATAAAATTAAAGGTCATTAGTATGGTATAAGTAGAGAGCTAAAACTCTCATTTTCTCATCATCTTTCACTCACACTTGTTTGATATCTGAAATTTGTGACCCTCATTAGGGTTTTGGACTGAAATTTTGGTGCGCACTTGTTGAAGGAAGGCTATTTTTGGTGAAATTGGCATTTTTCTTGGTGGAAAGTCTACAACTAGGGTTTGTTTTGATGATACTTGGTGAATGTGAGTAAAATTCTGCAATTCTTCTCTTACTTGAATGGTTATGGTGTTTTACTTTACATTTTGTTAATTTATGAAATTGCTAGCTCAAACCCTAGGGATCAAGCACATGCTATTGTTCTTTTTTCAATTGCTATCTACCTACTAGATTGTGCCAAGGAGCCGTTTTTCTTGAAGCCATTGCTAGGGCCTTGCCATTGCAACACCCTAGTATTTGTCCTTCATCATAGCCGATATTTATCTTATCATTGAGTTGAAGAAGGAGGAAAACCTATTAAGGCCTAGGGTTATCTACACCTTAGTAGTTGTTTTCCCCTAGGGTTTGGTGGTTGAAGCCTTGGCTTACCAACACTTCATCCATCAAATTCCTCCTATATTTGGCTCTATTACTATCATCTTGCTCCTTCAATTCTTGATGCTACTTGTTGACTCCATTTTCCCTATGAATGCACTAGTCTAAGACCTCTTGCTTGAGTGTTTTGATCACAACCTTCAAACATCCAAATCTTTGAACAACTACTAACCCCTTCTAACCCTAGATTAGAATGATCCATTAACCTGCTTCTTGTTGTTACTAAAGTAAGCTACATCCATTTAATGCAGCATTAAAAGCTCATAAAGCAATTGTAAAGGCTGAATTATAGTTTGTCTTATATGCTTCTGCCAAATGCTAATGATATGATTTCAATGGTGAATGGTTTTTAGTCATTTTGAAGCTAGTTTTAAGACATTTTATGTGAAGTATTGCTCTATAATCATTTATGTTATAAGATTTATGTTTACTTCATTATATTTAGCAAATTGTTTCATTTAAGAAAGTCAATGGTTTTATGAAGTGCTAACCARCAAGTACTCTTGCAAATCTATAGTTTTCTTGTTGCTTTGTTCCGGGCAGGTACACTTCTGGTTTATCATTTCTTTCTTGGTTGTTTAACCGAACTTTCTGATCGGTGGTGACTTGTGAGAGGGAACCTTTACTTGGCCTTTATCCTTTGCCTTCTCAAAACCCCAGGTCACCGAGGAGTCAGGACGTCTCCCCTGGGGCTACCACCCTAAATAGAAAGAGACATCCTATTGAGGTGACAATAATAAGATAGTCTCATGTTATGCCAATTTGTCTTCTTTTGCCTTTTCCCATCTATCAAAGTACAAATTGCGCGATAATAGTACCCATATCCCTATACAAATACCCAAAGTACCAAATTTTTACATTTTACATCAAAAATAATTAAAAATTTCCAATTTGCGGGAAATTTTAATTATTAAAAACACCTATCAAAACTTAACAGAATTCCACAAGACTCTAGGAGATGTCTAGCATGGTCAGATACAACGCTTTCAGCCCTTAGTTACCTACTGGGCTCGATCATTAGAATGTCTTTCACCACTTTGGAGGAAATTTGAGTGAAAAACTCAAGTAATTAAAATCGTTGAAAAAGCAAAATTAATTACCTAAGAGAAAAAAACACTCGATGAAAGGACTTCCCTAATGATAAAGTACTAGGCCACTAAATTTCAAAATTTAATCCATGCTAACATGTTACATTACAAACATTTTCCCACACAGGGGAGCAGACATTCCGTGGAGAGAGAAAGAAGTTATGGGGGCAGAATTTCCCTGTTGAGCCAAAGATCCTCAAACTAGTCGTAGCACAAGGTACATATCATCATGGTACATGACGTTGACACCTAGTTGAAATAGGTGGTCAACAGACCCCATTGCCCAAGGGTTCCAAGACTACAAGTCTCTTCCTTCTCTCTTTCTCAAAGGAAACTCTACTTTCTTTGGTTACTTAGTTGCGTGCAAGTGCTTAGATCTAGTTTTCATTTCAAATTTCCAACATCTAAGTTTGCATGCATAAGATAAACTAGATCTAATTTTGCACTTTCAAGTTTCATCTAATGCTTACTTAGATCTAGCATAAGAAAAGTCTCCTTTTAGCATGTTTTTTCTTTCGAAATTTTTAGAGGTTAAAAGGTAGTTCTTTTCTTAAGCTTTTATTGCAAAATTTGGCAATCTTAGTGTCTCTTTGCTTGCTATCTAAAAACAGCAAACAAATTCATTAAGAAAGCTTGTGTTTTAGCTTGCTTTCTTGATCTATTGTTAGCATATTTTGTAGATTTTTTACTTGGAATAATTTTGTACATTTCTAACATATATTGCAGGGTCCTCCAATACTTTTTGGGCATCTTTTGGAGAGTGTTCTACTCCCTTGTAGCATAGCATATACGTTGACGACTACACACACAGCAGCAGTAGGAGAGATGATGGTGTGAGTGCCTCGCATAGAGGAGACATGTACCAGACGATGAGTGACAGTAGATCTGAGATGGCACGGGCACATGGGTACTCTATCAGCAGGATGAAACTTAGGCCTACTATGCTGACTTTTTTGGATGCGCCACGGACATGTGAAACAGAGCCGAGAGATATCTTTGAGAAGTATCAGAGAAAGTACGAGGCTTTGAGCGATGAGTTCCACAGAGCCATGTCATTAGAAGAATATTCCCGCATCAAGTGCAAGCTTGGGCCCAGGAGGTGCAACAGACGACTGCAAAGCTATGGCTCAGGGTGCAAGGAAAGGAGAATGGAGATTTCCACTTCCAGAGGATTAGACAGGAGCTCAAATATATCTTGGAGGAGAGCACGTGGCACATATGATGTATTGCCCACAGAGCAAGTCACGGATAGATTTCCCGCACATCGGCAGAGCACAGACAAGAGCTCAGACAGATCTTGGAGGAGGGAGCGTGTCATGGATGATATGTTGCACTCAGTGCACGGGACATATAGGCTTTTTGCACATCAACAGAGCACAGATAGGAGATTCTTAGAGAAAGAGAGGCCTGGGGACCGGATAGACGAAGAGATCGGAGGGAATTGAGACGGAAGGGTCTTTGTTACAATTGCAAGCAGTCATGGCAGTCGGCTCACAGGTGTTTGGAGGATGGTCAGGTACATTCTGACAGTGATAAAGTCGGGGGAGCAGGACAAACTTAGGGCACAGTGTGTAGCAGTCATGAGGAGCAGCCTCATGGAGAGGCTAAGGGGATAACTATCACCTCCCTACTGAGCATTCCTAGCTTTCATACATTCAGGATTAGGGGGGGAGTCTAGGGACAGTGAGTCGTGATCTTGATTGATGGTGGGGCCACCCACAACTTCATTGACTCAGGAGGTTGGGTTTACCTACGATTGATACTGGAGATTTCGAAGTGTTGGTGATAGGTAGACACAGTTTGGCATCCACACAGAGGGTTTGGCACTTAGAGTTGTCCATGGGTAACCATACAGTGACAGATGATGTTTTTGTGATGGATTTAAAGGACACAAGTATTGTCATGGAAGTTCAAACTTTAGTGGCTCAATACATTAGGGACGATCTCTCAGGACTACCAAAAAATGAAGATGGAGTTCAGGATTGCAAGAGGAAAAGGGGTAGTTCTAAGGGGCATGACCAATAAGGCTCCTAAGGATGCTTTAGCACAGCAGATGGACATGGTGTTGGGACATGGTGGTATGCATAGCACAACAGTTAGAGAGTCGCAACCATTAATGAGTCGACAGTCTTATGAGGGGATATCCAGGCAGAGACAGTGGGCATAGGGTACAGTTCATTCAAGGAGACATTCAGTGACAGATAGTGTGTGCACATTTATGGTGGGGAGCATACCAGTAGAGGTTATCACAGGGGAAGCGAGACCATCAGTCAGAGACTTAGGGCATAGGTTCATGGTAGGAGGTAGGCTCCTAGAGAATGTTACATGGGGTGAGAGCCACATTAGGCAGAGCCTTGGTCAGCGATTGCATGAGGACAAGCAATTTTGGGAAGGGAGGACTGTAATGTCCCTTTCCAAATGACTACACGGAGGATGGCGGATTAGCCTATACACTCTCCCCGTAGGCTATAATCAGTGAGAAAGGGGAGACTATGAAGATTAATTGATGTCACTAGCTCATTAAAGCTAAATCCTAAAGTGACATTAGTTAACTAAAATAAGGTTATAAAGTGACTCTATGATTAATAGAGAAAATAACCTTCTGAGTCACTTTAATTATTGTAAGTGATGGGTCCAACTAGTTTATTTACCATTATTGATCATCGAGATCATTTCTGCACAGCTTGTTCTTGTTTCTGTTGCATTCTGACAATTTCCGTAAAACAGAGTTATTATTGGGCATATTTTAATTAATTACACTAAAGGTACTATTTGGAACTTGTTTCTTGGAAAAATACCTTAATGTAATAGCTCGTTGGAACTAAGGCGAAAATATCTACATGATGGAATGATGAAAAGTGACTTTCAGTGGCGGGAGAAGTCATTGAGGAGAATTAATCACTTTTCGGGGTTAAAAAGGTAAATAAATTAATAAAGTGATTTAGAGAAGATATTCGAGATGAATTAAAAAGTCACTTGAGAAGGAAAAAGGTGAGGGGTATAAAGAAAAGATAGGGGTTCATTTCCTCTCATTATGCATGTTATGTTTTTGAGTTGAGATTGTGGAGAGCTCAAAGCTTTGAAGGCTTAGG
This sequence comes from Picea engelmannii, assembly GCA_009831015.1. NCBI lineage: Eukaryota > Viridiplantae > Streptophyta > Pinopsida > Pinales > Pinaceae > Picea > Picea engelmannii. The sequence continues at coordinate 42,385 of ML808874.1, forward strand.
GTTTGGAGTAAAACCCTAGATCTAGTTTCGGTGGTGAGAGATCTACTCTAGCTAAAGGTATCGGTTTCAGTGGGAGATCCCACTCTAGGCATCTTTGTTACAGGTACCATTCTACAGGCTGTATTTGAGGTGGGACGCACATCTATTGGGGTTTCTGCAGGGACAGTGTGCCATCAAGAGAAGGGGTTGATTTGGAGTTTTGGGAGTGATATCTAGAGGAGATCCACTCTTGCTTGTGTGGCCATAGTTGGGAAACCTTGTTGGTATATTTGGAGGGTTTTCTATTGGGGGGAAACTATTATTTTGAGGTTGGGTGTGACTAGCTTAAGGAGGGCGACTTGGAGGTTGAGGAATTCTTGGGTGAAGCCAGAATTTGCACTTCTTATTGGTTAGATTCATCATCTAGGCCAGCCATACCTTCATCTACATTGGTTCATGAATTTCGTGGAGATACGAGGTCAGATTTATTGTTATTATTTCAGCAGGGCGTAAGTCTCACTGAGGGGCATTTCTTGGCATGGGAATTATGGATTTTTGCATGATATAACATCCCTTTGGGCAGCCATCATTAGGGGATCGTAAAGGAGGATCTTTGTCACCATTTCCTTGCATTTTGGAGCCATTATAGGCCAATAAAGTGGTTGTTGTATTACTTGGATCAGATTTGGAAATTACTTCTATGGACAGCCATATATAATAAATAAATAAATAAGCAAGGATTCTTGGGGTATTTGTGTTTTTTCAAGTTATGCTCTTGGTATATTTTTTTGTATTCACTGACATGTATGTTGTGAGTGTTCTTGTTGTTCTGAATCATCATAATTAGGAAAACATGCTTAAAGATGCAAGTTACAGCCAATGCATGCAAACTGTTTGACAAAACTCTTCAACAAGAACCTACAGCAAATTCCAATCAGCAAGCTTAAACTTATAACAGCAGTAAGAAAGGGGTTGGGAAAGCATGGATAAAGACTGTGATTGACATCATCCATCACCCAAGAAACTAAATATATAACAGCAGCAAGGAAAGTGGCAATTTGGGGGTTTCATGCGAACTGTTTGTCAAAATGTCTCAATGAGATAGGCTGTCAAAACATAACAGCAAGCAAGCATTTATAACAGCAGTCACTTAGAGGGTTCTAGGGAGGTTGGAACCCATCCATTTGCCCCCCTAAACATATTAGTGGACTACCTTGGAAGTTGGGGCAGCAAGAAAATTGAATTGCCCAAGGATTTAGATCATATCGTCGAAGTGTTTGACGAAAGTTCTCAACCACATAGATCTGATTTTTATATCAGATTTGGTTGGAGATCTTACAAAGAATGTAATAAGTCAGGACTGCATTTGGACTAGATTGGGATATGTTTTTGAACTCTGCTGGATTTAGTTTTAGAACAGCATAGACAGAACTTCTTTTGAAATCTTTTTAATGAGGATTACTGTGGTTAGATGTACTGAGCTTAAGGCAGATTCATTGGATCCTTATATGCTCTGAACTTTTGAATACCAATATGGTATCTATAGAATTTAATTTTGTTTTCAGTAATGAAATTAAGAATTGTTTTCCTGAGGAAAAAAAAATCTGCTTTCAAAGGAATCGCTAAAGATATTTTAATGATCAATGAGTATTAAAAATATACAGATGCCTTATCTAGATCATAAGGACCAAGGCAGGAGAAAATAAATTTCTCTTTGTTTCTCAAGAAGGGAAAGTAGCACGAACTTCACATCACAATAGAAACTGAATAACAGAAAGGCATCCAATTGAACCTTAAATAGCATGTAAACTAGCAGCACTACAAATCTTACCCATTTCCAGAAAAGTCAAAACGGAAGGCACTGATTCCTTCACTTGACAATGAAGATGCCAGGTTAACCAAAGTGCCATCATCCTGAGAAAATCACAAACTCTCAGATACTTTAAAACATTTAAATTAGCAAATTCACAGAGCAAGCTGCAAACCTGATCAAACATATAGCAATCTCTTGCAAAATGTAACCATTAGAATTTAGAAGAATAACAAGATGGATGCAAGTAACCATAGTAAAAAAAACATTAATAAGTACTACATCAGCAATCTTACTACCCTCACTGGGAACTACTCATAGGAAATTTAGAGGCACCTCTGGAAACAAAAGGCAAGGTCTTATTTGGAAAGCTATCTAGGTGATCAAACCAGATATCCTCTTCCCATAGAAAGTCAAAACCACTAGATTTTGATTTAGATACTTTATGAACAAATCCTGTTAGGGTGAGTTTAGACATACCACTTGTGAGGAGGGGAGAGGAAGGGCTGCATGTGAAGTGGCCCCTTGATAGACAGTGGACAGGATTCACTTGCTCGATGTTGTTGGATGACAGTTTTGCTTGCTGGAACAGCATGGAGTTATTGTTCGGTGTAGACCCAGATGGGTCTTATTTGACAAACTCAATTGTTGGAGTGAATGGCCTAGTCTCACAACTATTAAATGAATTTTGGAAAAGAGTTTAAATCACCAAGCAGGATGGTGATAGAGTTGGGGTAGATCCAATGTCTTAAAAGCAGGACTTTAACTTAGAACTGGCCAAGGGTCCACTCAGACTCGGCTTGGACTCAGATCAGAATTGGACTAGTTTATACATAAAATACTAAAATTTTAATGAAAAAATATATTTTAAAGATTACAAACCATTAGAGACAAAAGATGCAAACTCTGCTCATGTATATACCATGTAAGGGTGAATATATCAAAATGGCACGGAGTACAAATACATATCTGAAACAAAATACATAATCAACGAGGCTCTAAATGGCTTTTAGAGTCCAAAAACCAACATGCTACAAGCTACTAGGCTACTACATATTACCAGTCAACATGATCAATCATCAAACTCATCACCATTGTTGGAAATGGGATCCTCGGCATGATGTAATGTACCTAGCGAGGATAATGTGGGATACCTAGGGAGGTACCCCATATTATCCTCCCTAGGTACATTATACATGAGCTACAGGACCATCCTCTCGCTCAAACTTGTTGAACTTTGTTACACCCTCATATTGCATGAGAGCAACTCTTGTGATTTTCGTCACAAGGTATGATTTGTGGCATGATACCCATGGAGTTTTTGATGGCTTGGGGGTATACACCTTCAATTTTTGCTTGGAAATGATGCTTTCTTGGTTAAGTAGATTGATGATCACCCTCTTGGTATACTTTTTGATGATTATGAAGTCTACTACCTCATCATGGTGTTGCATGGGTATACTTCATTTTGACTAGAGGATGATGGTTCTAGCCCCCTAAGGGTTGGATACTAGTAGCACGGGATGAGAAGTGGCTCATGTGGTGGATTGTCTTGGTAATTGTTTCTCTCTTCATGGTTGCATAGCTTTGGTTGATAGAGCTTCGGGGTTAGGAGTTTATGGTTTCACTTGAAGCCTTAATTGATAGTTGTTGGATGCTCTTTATTGTTATGGTATATCATTGGCGGATGTTGTTCACGGTTAGCGTAGCCTAACACTCATATCACAATCGATAACATGATGTGATCCTAGTTCATGGTGGTGTTTGTCACTAAGAAAGGTGTAACACATGGTATCCTTTTATTATGACTTTGGCTTATGGAGGGGTTTACTCGGAGATACCACTTCTAATTTTCATGGTACAAAAATTTCTTGAGGCATACTCTTTGTTGGCACATATGTGGAGGCAAGTTTATTATTATTTTAACTTGGTTCCCTTAGGGATGAGTTGCCACTAGGTGGGTCTATAAAAGGTCATCGTCCATTCCTTCCATACTTACCACTTTTCATCATTGTCCCTATCATCTTCCCCTACCTTGGTTCGAGCATTGGGTTTGCCAAACTAGTAAGGGTTGTACCTTGTCTTGTGGGAAGAAGGGGCTAAAGGCCCAGAGGATAAAAGTAGCTGGCAAAAGTTAAAAGCTAAATTGAAACCTTGAGATGCTTCGCCCAGGGATCCCCGAGAAAGCAATAAAAGGCTTCTCAGTAAGAAAAGGGGACACGTTAGACAAAATAAAACTCAAAGTCTAGTTGGTATATAGGAGGTCTCATCATGAGCCGACCTATTAAGTCCATGGGCATGTAGCGGTATGACACTACCATCTATCTGGTCACCAAACCAGGGTAGTGGCTCTTAGTGGCATAGCCAAAAGAAAGGGGCTCTCATCACGAGCCAGCCCTCTCATTTCCGTGAAGTGCTTGTGGCCCGTGGGTAACGCTGTCACCACTAGTCACCACGCCAGGACAGTGTCCCCTAGCTATTTTCTTGAAAAGAAAAAACAATAAGACAAAGAATAAAAGGCATTGAAAGGGCTAGGAAACAATGGCATCCATGACAAGGTGCAGCTTGCCCTCTAGAGAGGCACCCATAGGCAAGACCTGCATTTCCCTGTTATCACTACACCCCTTGCCCCAACGTTCCCCTACACCATTTCATACACTTACATGACCTAGATCAGTCTTCACCTGGGAAACACCCCAAACTTGAGGAGGATTCGCCCAATACGACATCCTAAGACCCTCTCCAAACCTGGCTTGTTAAACTGCATAACGTCTTTGAGCATTTGTCTAGGTAAAGAGGGGTTTGAGGCACATGTTTGGGTAATTTGATTATTAGATGTGATTGACATTGCTATGATCCTATGACTTATGAGCCCATGGGGGGCATACTTGTTGTTGTTGCAGGACCATGCCCGGTGGACAGGTACATATGGGGAGATGATTAGCTCGGACCTCCATGGGGCTAAAATCCCACCAAATGGATGTTGTGACCCCAACCAGGGGCAGAGAGACACTAGAGGATGGCAACAGGAAAGAAGAAGGACGTTTCTCCTGAGACACTCTCGCAGACCTAAACCCAAGGGGGTTTTTCCCTTCCACCATGACATTAGCCCTTGAAGGCCCCTGACGTCATCATATTGACCCTTGACATCATCAGTTAGGGTTTGGCATGAGGACGTTTTGGTGCTAGTTGGCACGTGCAGTAGCTTTTGAGGCATGTTACCCCGATTTCTAGGCATAACTAGGAGATCATGTCTCGAGGCCCACAGGTCCTAGACATGGAGTACCGAGACTAAGATTGACCTGAGCATGGCCCTGGAGGGCCCATCCTTTTCTTCTTTCGTCAGATTCGTCTTGTCAGCAGCAGCAGCATCCATCACCATCGGCTTGGTCTTGTATCGGAGAAGGCTCTTGCTCCATGAGGTAATTGTTCCAGGTATCATGGTATGTGTCACTTTTGATCATTATAACCTTTGGATATATGCATCTGACTCCTTTTATCTCTGACGACTGCTTGGATCTTATATTAACCCACTTGACCATGATTGGGGGGATTGACAAGGTGTCCTAACAAGCCTGTACCCATGGGTTTTGGTTTTCCACCGAGGGGGATTTTTGAAGAGCCATCGTCTGCCCCCATCATACCACCACTTTTCCATCTTATCTCCCACTCATTTGTCCCATTCCCCTTGTTCGGGCATTAGGATGATCTATTTGTGGGGTTGCACCTTATCTCGTGGGAAGAAGGGGCTAAAGGCCCGGAAGGTAAAA
>ML808874.1:112039-135954 GCA_009831015.1 Picea engelmannii
AGAACCAAGGGACTGTTTTAGCCATTGGGTGAGGGAGACTAAGTCACTCTTAACAGAGATCAAATCGCCCTTAACATCAGTAAAGTGGGCATCGCGGATGTCCAAGCGAGACTTGGCGGAAGCAATTTCAGAGGTCATTTGTTGGATTTCAACGTTGTGCTATTTGGATTCATCTTGCAGGGATTGAAGGAATTCTTGGTTACGAGTGTTGGCCATGGGGAGAGGGGAACGGAGGGGGGGGAGTGGGTCCACAAAAAAAAGGGTAAAAAATGATATATATAACTATGTTCAGTGTCAGAAGAGGAAAGCAATGAGATGGGTGTGAAATAAGGGTGTCGGGGAGGGGTCGACCACAAGAAAAAAAATACCTTGAAAATGATAGGTACTACTGCGATCAGGATGAAGAGAAGAATCCAGTGGGATAGGTCTCAAATAATGGTGTGGTCGGTGTAAATGTGTTGAACCTGCACAGAATAGATCTAGCTAAACAATAATACACACATTTGTAGAGATAATTGGAGAAGGAAGAAGGAGAGAAAGAATGGAAGAATTCTCATTAACTGTATTCCACACTCAAAGAGTGAATAATTTACAATAGATATAAGATACATGAGTAACTAATGATCCATAGTGGTGGTCTAGAGTGATCTGGACACACACCAGCAATTACGGGAGTAAAGTGCCACCTAGTCTAGTCTTTCAGGCAGTTACGGGAGTGAACTGCCACCTAGTTGAGTTAACTAGTCAACTAGTCTTCAGTTAACTGACTGAACAAAGAGTAGTGAGGAGTTAACTCAGGAAATCAAGGGTAATGCGTCAGTCTAGTGATGATCCCAAGGCTAGTGCGCATTAGCTGGTGATGATCCCAATGTTGCATGGTGACAAAACCAATGCAGCATTTAAATTCAACTCAACTAGTCAAACTGAAGTGTCAACTGAAAGAGAATAATCTCCAGGTGGAATATTCTCCCCTAAAATATAGGAGACTGGATAATGACTAATTATGACTAATAAACAAGGAAAAACCTTAGGAAAAAGAAATCCTAAGTGTGTGTTGAAGTAACTCCAACACCCCCCCTGAACATCACTATGGTGAAAATAAAGAATGGGTCCCGGCAACGAGGCCATGTTAGGTACCCAAATATAAAAGATACACTGAAATAAACGAGGAAAGAGGTAAAACCTCATGGGAAAAATCCCCCCTCAAATTACAATGCATAAAAAAAAAAAAAAATGAGAAGGAACAAAAAGCAGTTGCTAAGCAACCGTGTCCTTCACTCCAAGAAGACCTCGCAACTGTGCAAGTTTGTGCTCGTTGAAGATTTTGTTGAAGATGTAGATGTCTGCACAGATCTGATGAAGTATATGCACCATTGAAATGTCCACACATATCCACTTTATCTTCTTGTACTGAAAAATATCCAAATAAAGTTTGGATGAAATTTTGAAAACCGTGCAGTCGTTTTTGAAAAAATGTTGAAATTTTGTTGATTTTAAAATAATCATAACTTCACTTTCCAGACTCCGTTTCAGACGGTTTTTTTTTTTTTTAAATTGGATATTTTCCCGAGAGGAATTCAAATATCCAATTAGTCTATGCAAATAGTGCTCAGAAAATGTCATAATTGAGTCTGATCTGCGCGGCTCCCTTTTTGTCTCCTGAGATGCATGCATTGTGCATGGAAAAGTATCAGCATGTGACTCCTGAGATGCATGCCATATATCTTCCACGTGAATTTCAGAAAACAAATCTGAAATGGAGTAGACATCATCTTCAATTAATGGAATACAAATTTTTGTAGATACTTGTGTAGAAGGCTCTTCAAACTGAGATGATTTATCTTTCAGTGGTTTTTCTACATTCTCTATCTTGTCAACATTTTGCATGCATTCTTCCTTATTCCCAAATAAAACCTCCAATATACTCCATAATTCATTTGGAGTGAATTCTTATGAGTCATCATATACTTGATGGAGAATTTCGAGAGAAATAAAATAGAGGATACATCCTATGGCCATATATTGTCTATTGAGAAAGTCATTTTTCTCATCGACAGAATCAGGCTCTATTTCCATTGTCATAGTTATTTGGTACAAGCCTCTACATCTAAGCAGAAGCAGAATTTTTGGCTTCCATTCCAAATAGTTATGAGGCGTGAGATGTATTTCCGATGAATAATCCATCTTTTCTGTATTCTTCAATCTTCAGTACCTGCAAAAATAATTTGGTGTAGATTTTGCTTAGCAGTCCGTCGGCTCTGATACCATGTAAATGTGTTGAACCTGCACAGCTTAGATCTAGCTAAACAATAATACACACATTTGCAGAGATAATTGGAGAAGGAAGAAGAAGGAGAGAAAGAATGGAAGAATTCTCATTAACCGTATTCCACACTTGAAGAGTGAATAATTTACAATAGATATAGGATACATGAGTAACTAATGATCCATAGTGGTGGTCTAGAGTGATTTGGACACACACCAGCAGTTACGGGAGTAAACTGCCACCTAGTCTAGTCTCTCAGGCAGTTACGGTAGTGAACTGCCACCTAGTTGAGTTAACTAGTCAACTAGTCTTCAGTTAACTAACTGAACAAAGAGTAGTGAGGAGTTAACTCAGGAAATCAAGGGTAATGCGTCAATCTAGTGATGATCCCAAGACAAGTGCACATTAGCCGGTGATGATCCCAATGTTGCGTGGTGACAAAACCAATGCAGCATTTAAACTCAACTCAACTAGTCAAACTGAAGTGTCAACTGAAAGAGAATAATCTCCAGGTTGAATATTCTCCCCTAAAATATAGGAGACTGGATAATGACTAATTATGATTAATAAACAAGGAAAAACCTTAGGAAAAAGAAATCCTAGGTGTGTGTTGAAGTAACTGCAACAATCGGGGCACAGACTTTTTTTTTTCTGTGGAGTTATACTCCAAACTGAATAATATTGCAAAGGCGGAAGGACCAGATTCTTAATAGGACAAAATATGTAGTAATTTCGCAACCCTAATGCAGACGGCAAGGTTGCACTGCAAGAGATCTTGTCTTTTCCTTTTATGTTTTGTTCCCAATGGTTAGGGTTTGCAAGGGATCTACAATCAAGGGTTTTCCCTGTGCTATAGCTCTTTGATATACGTGCGGCGTCCAACAGTATTACTTGACCCAATATCTCAGGGTAACAACTAAGGAGGCTAGACCGTACCCTTAGTCGTATTACCCGACTACCCAGGTACTAAAGAGTCACTTCTCGAGTGTTGTTCTCGATGACACTATAACAGTCAGGCGACCGATTGATTTATCTACGGAGGGCTTCAGGATGCCTAGGTCGATCCGTATACGAGTGTTGTCTAATGCGCTACCACTCGAAGGAGTACCAACAGGGGTTACAAGGGTGGCCAACATATGTGCGCTTAAGTACCACTTGTAGTTTCTGCATGTATTACTCCCCGACCGCGGGTTTATGCGCGTAACGATAGATCTTTATAGCTTAAAGACGTCGGAATACGTCTCTACCCTGGAAAAAAATAACCCACAATTTTCTGTCGAGGAAAGTGCTCTGATACCAAATCTATTATATGAGCATAAAAGAGCAATATTACAGAGAATAACAGTGAAATAGCAACAAAAAATGAAGATACTGCAGAGATCAACAGTGGAACAACAAATTATATGGAACCACAACACCAAAATTATATCTTTATAGATAGGAAACAATGTTCACTTGCCTCTTCGAGGGGGCTACCTCCAGCAGAGTAGAGCTCTATTATAATAATTCTCATTACAAAAACTTATCATGCCCTCGACTCCAATTTATACTAAATCCATCTACCAAGAGAACAATCTACAGGAAGATCTTTCTAGAAACGGAAGCTTCTATTAGGTCTGTTGACCAGCTATTTCAACTAGGTGTCAACGTCATGTATCATAAAGATATGTACCTTGTGGTATGACAAGTTTGAAGACTTTTGGCTCAGCAGGGCAATTTTGCCCCCAACACTTCTTTCTACGTCCACGAAATGCCCACTCCCCTGCGTGGGATAATTTTGTAATATGTTATCATGGGTCAAGTTTTAATAATTTAGTTGTCTGTGACTTTATCATTAGGGAAGTTCTTTCATCGAGTATTTCTTTTCCTCAGGTAATTAATCTTGTTTTTCAGCGATTTTAATTACTCTTGAGTTTTTCACTCAATAATCCTCCAAAGTGATGAAAGGTGTCCTAATGATTGAGCTGAGTCGGTGACTAAGGTCTAGAAGTGTTGTAAATAACCATGCTAGACATCTCCTAGAGTTTTGTGGAATTCTATTAGGTTTTGGTAGGATTTTTTAATAATTAAAATTTTCTGCAAATTGGAAATTTTAATTATTTTTTATGAAAAATGTAAAAATTTGGTCCTTATGGATTTTGTATAGGGGTGTCAGTACTCAAATCAAATGGCTTATGACCCCCTACACCTTTGGACCAAATTTCAACTCAATTGGACAAGTTTTGTTAGGTCATTGTCCATGAGGAGTCTAAGTCAATCAAAAGTCAACAAAGGTAAAAAGGCCAAAAAATTGTAAAAGTGTATAAAGTCAAGAAAAGAAAAGGGGAAATGTTTTCTAATGTATTTCCTAAGTTGGAAAAGTAAAATTCTACTTAGAAGAACCCCCCATGACAAGTCAACAACTTAAAGTGAGTCTCCTTAGTGAGAGGGACACCCCCCTTCATCATGAACTTAGGGAAAAATGAAAATTAAAGTGAGAGAGGCCCTAAAACCCTAAGTGTGCCCCTCCTAGAGCCTAGTTAAAGGTTTGGACAAAAGGAAAGGGGTTTCCCCCCTCACATCTCACCCCTCAAACCCTAACTCACTCCAAAACCCTAAAAGTGTGCCCCCTTGACTTGTTCCCTCTCTCTTGGATGGGTGACACTTGTAACTCATCCAAGAGAGATCTCCCCTCTTTCCCTCCTTTAAAAGGAAGCCCCTTTTTCCTCATTTTGACATGAAGTTTTCACGGCAACTCCATTATATCAAAATTTCTCCCCATTTTCTCTCACTCTCTCCCATTTCTCTCATGTAATTTTGTTGTAATTTTGCAACCATTCTTTTGAGCAATAAAGTGAAGCTTTGGAGGATCTCTTGGTGTTCTTGATACATTCTTTGTGCTTTCTGGCTACTCTTGTATGGTATTTTCTCTTAGTGAGATAATATTGTAAAGTTTTGTTTGTTTTTGCTTCACATTGTTTTACTTGAAGAACCCTAAGCAAAGTATTTTGCAAGGGATAAATCTATAGAAGTATTGCTATAGGTTTATGTGATTTGTTTTTATTAATGTTTACAAAGTATTTTGTAGGCCTTTTAAAATATCTCACCTTCTTGCCTCATTGTGTAGCAAGGGTTTACAGATTTGCAGGTTGTCAAAAGCTTGGAGGAGGAACTCCAAAGGCTTCATTTTGCTTCACATAATTTTATGTTCAATTTTCAGCCTTCTATTTACTTATTTTTTGCATACATAATCACTTAGATCTTGCTAAAAAATCAATTTCTTAGTTCAGATTTTTATTGTAAAATTTATTGTACACATGCTAACCCACAACTAACATGTTTAGGTGATTTTTAGCATTTTCCAGCAAGCTTTTTTTGTTGTTTTATGCACGTTTTCACCATTAAAAGGAGACGTATTGCCCAAATTTGGCCACTAAAAGCTCAAGAAAGCATCTACAAGCTTTGGTGCAAAACACATTCATTTCTCTTTCTTTCTAAAGTCATTGTAAGCAGCGCAAGAGAGTCTCTTGGGCTTGCATTCTCCATTTATTTTCCAAGCTCGTAATTTGTAAATTAATTTTAAATTTTTTTCCCACACCTTGCATGTAATTGCCTTTGTCATCCTTGCAAAATCGTGTTGGCTAGGATTAGAAGTAATTTTCTGGTTTTTCCATTAATTTGTTTGCCCACCTTGGTCACAAAATCGATAGGCTTTGTTGACCACCTATTCAACTAGGGGGTCAACTCCATGTACCATGAAGATATGCATCATCAGATGCTACCAAGTCAGAGACTTGCTGGTTCTACAAGGCATTTTTGGCCTTCAGCACGTATTTTTGTAATTGGAATTTCCACTCCCCTGCGTGGGATAATAATGTAATAGGTCTGCATGGATCATAGTTAGGTCAGTTACCTTAGGATTTCTTCATTTAACAATGCAAGTCAATGGTCATGAATTATTAACAACAATTTATGGGATCCACCCTTTTCTAAATGCCTACAAATCTATTTTAAGACTGTTATAGTATTTGTGCACAGAGGTCAGTTCATAATCTTTCTTTTCTTCCAAGGAAAAACCTCATAGGATCCCTCTCTTCCCAGAAATATCTAAATGGAGGATGGCTCAACCACCAGACAAAATAGTAACTAGAAATCCTGAGAGACTCAACCAAATTTGAACCTATAACTTATGCCCTCCCTTAGGGTTTTTCTAGTATATGGAGGTGAGTAGTTTTTTTTTTTAAATGCTTCATATATAACTTCAGATAACAAATAAGTACTTGAGGATTCAAAAGACAAGGGTACCCGGGGGTAGTTCTCTCAAAACAACACAAATCACCGATGCATCATATCTTTTATATCAACTGCGAAGGTGAATTCTTGAGCTTCTACTTGGGCAGCAGAGTAACCATCTATCGATCTTGGTAAGCAGAGAGTTTCCCACCCTTTTCAATTGCATTTGTTTTACCCTTGAAAAGACTGTCAATTGTCGATCTTGGTAAGCAGAGAGTTTCCCACCCTTTTCAATTGCATTTGTTTTACCCTTGAAAAGACTGTCAATTGGGTCCAGTGTGGATGGTTCAGAGGAAAAATTGGTATCCTCTCTGCTCGGGTTCAAATTCCACTTGTGACATGTTCGCTTTGTAAACCGATTGTTGATGGTAGTGGCAAGGTATCACAATCTTACTCTCTCGGGATTGAGAGTGGAACGAATTGTATTCCAAGAAACAAAAGAGGCTAAGTTGACATAACACTTACTTAGTCTTACTGAAAACCATATATTACTCCCTCCCACTGATTAATTGAGTACAGTCCTAACAAAATAAAATAACTTACTATATAATAAATTCCCATAATTAACCTGATTCTAATAGAAATCAATCAAATAATTGCAACCAATCGTTTCAAATTGTAAAAACGTTCGGCAATCTGAGAATTGTTTATAACAATAAAGCAAACAAAATCGCAAATGCAGCAATTGCAATGGAATTGAAATATGGAGAGAAATATAGTTGTATGGCGATTTTACCTTCATCTCTTTTGAATTGAACCCTTTGCAATTTCTAATAATTGCAACCAATCGTTTCAAATTGTAAAAACGTTCGGCAATCCGAGAATTGTTTATAACAATAAAGCAAACAAAATCGCAAATGCAGCAATTGCGATGGAATTGAAATATGGAGAGAAATATAGTTGTATGGCGATTTTACCTTCATCTCTTTTGAATTGAACCCTTTGCAGGATTTGATGGCCGAAGATGAAGTCCTAATTCTCGTAGGCAGCTACCGATGAGTTGGCTCGAACAGCGTAAAACACTACGAAGCTTTTGAAGTCATAAAACTAACAAACAAAATCTGGATGGAACTCGAACTCAATTCCCCTTTTAAATATCGAAACAAACTCCAAGCGCAACCTTTTTAAGATAATCTCTTGCTATAGGTAGAATTCCCTAAATTTAGACGTGAGTGCTTTTTTCCCGTATTTTGAGAAATTAGGGTTGAATCTAACTACGAGGAAATTTAATTATTGAAAAAATAATCCAAAATATTTTTGATGGCCAATGATATATTAATTAGCATTAGTATAAACGTTATATGTTTTGGTTTTTTTTCCGGGATATTATTGGTTTAATTTTGATCAAAACTTCAAAGTTTTTTTTTAAGTTGAATTCATTTATATATTCATAAATGCAATTTAAACAACAGAAAATTGCAATTTTGTCCAAATTTATATGGTTGAAACCTTGTAAAAATAGCTAAAACATAAAAGCTTTAGACAATGCCTATTAATTATATTTAGAAATGACATTAAATGGGAAACATTATTTTGAAATTAGGAATGGGTAAAAATTTTATATTTAAAAATTGTTAATTCATAATTTCAAACAAGATCTTAGATTTTTTTTATTATGAAAGTGGAAAGAAAACCAAATGCTTCATTTAGCACTATCATTCTTTCAATACAATTATAGGTTGATGCATAACAACAAACCAACTCAATTACTTATTTGGATGTTAATGAGTGACCGAAATAGTTGACGAGTTAAACCAATGTACTATTAAGTTGACTCCACAATGGACTTCCTAACTTCTCTCCTTGTCCAAATCTCTAAATGCATCCTCAATTGCAAGTAACTTTCACTTAGCTCTTGTTTGCAAGCTTCTCTGTTAACTTGTTTATATTAGCCAACTTAGTCAATTAGGTTGACATATTGAGATTAATCGATATACTTGTTTATTTAAGTCTTTGTTTTTGTGTTCATGTCATTTTTCTTGTTTAGTGAAATGGTTGTTCTCTTTCTAAATACTCTTGGTTTGAACTACAATTTCCTTATTATATGTGTCTTCTAACATTCCATCATATTTTGTATTACTTTTAAATTGATATGTAGAGTCAATTATTCTACTTTAGCAAAAATTGTTCATCATTACCTATACTTGTTAGAAAACTTGCTTTAATACCATGATAGAAAATAAAGAGACCCTAAGAATCAACAATTGTATAATCTCTTCTAAGCATGCACCATTAACATAAGAAAGTCAAAAGAATAAATACAAGAGACAAAAACGCATCAAGATTTGTAATTGTAAGCCCCTTATTGTAGGGAAAACATCCATTATTAAAGACGAATCACATTATTAATCTCCGAGCCTATAACAATAGCCTCGAAGACTCCTTAAGCATAAAACTTTATATGATCCATACTTGATCTCATTGATGATCTACATCAATGAATTAATAAAGACGTCAAGGCCTCCTAGATATGTAGCACCACTTCACATAATGAATGTAAGGTAAATAAAAACTAACTTACCAAGTAGCATGGCCACCTATATTAAGGAACAATGAGTGAGTGAACTTCTTATTATAAGTGACAAGAGCCACAAAAATTCATTTATAAAGGCCACAAAATGGTAATTAATGCACCCAATTGAGGTTGATGATGCCTCCATCACATGTACAGTAATGATAACATTGAATTTTACAACCACTATCATAATGACATTAAGTGCATTAACTAATATGACTACTAGACAACATTACAACATATTCTAAGGAGTACATATACCTTTGTGTCTTATTGATAAGATTCTTTGATTATATTCTAACACTCTTTAGTCAAAAATCTAATTTGATAACTACTACATCGTTTTTAGATTTCTTTTATATGACATGGGGTAAAATTTGTATATTCTGACTTGTTGAAACTCCTACTAGTTAATGATAGATCATTATTGTTGGGCGCAAGCCCATTTTGGAATAAAGAATAATTTTGGAGAATAAAACACAAGGAAGGAAAAGACAACTGGCAAGAAAAGCAGCACGTGCAAGCTAAACATGCATGTAGAGGAGAAAAGCATGTGAGGCACGCATGCAAGAAGACCTAACCATGCGAGGGTTAGGGTTTTGGTAAGAATATGTAATGGTCGATAAGCCAAAAAAATGTATAAATAGGTACCTAGGAGGTCTAGGTCGGGACTCGAAGTTGGTTATTGTGTTGATTGGTCATTGTTACTATGTTGTTCGATGACTAAATGTCTGTAACATCCGATCCCATTTTGTAAGTTGTTGAGTCGAGGAGAGAAAATAAGGTATATCTTGAGGGTTAGATCATAGGCTGGGGAGCCTAATGTGATCTTGTCCGACTCATTGTAGATCTCGACCATTTTTTATGGAGAGTTGTAATGCGCGAAGCGTTGTAGTTTTGGAAACATAATAATAAAATAGTAGAGCAGCCAAATCTTTGTGGACGTAACCCAGGGGGGGTGAACCACGGTAGATCATGTGTTATGTCATTGAATGTTATGTATCTCATTTGATGTTAATGGTTAGATGTTAGAAAAATGTATGAATGATTTAGTTAGGTCTGATATTTTACATGCATGAGTAAGAATGACATATTAATCAAGACAAGATGAATGTTAGATTAAATAAATGAATATAACAGAGGTTAATTCCATATCCCCACTCATTCTGAGGTTGCAAGAACCTAAGCGTTGCAACCACCCATAAGAACTATTCGGGTGAGACTGCGCAATGCATTCTATGTGTTGGGTTGCCTTCTGATTTACCAGGAGGGCCGATAGTTGTAGGGGGTTTGTTGGAAACCATAGTAGACCTGAACCTGGGTCAGCACAAGAATGTTAGCAAGGACAAAGTCTAACCAACAAATGGTTATGTTGTCGGTTGAAACAGAAAGGGATTGAGTCAATGAGATCTGCTGAAGAATCGTGAAAAGAATGTCAGATCTGGTGAGGAAACGTTAAAATAATGAGAATATAAAAGGGCATGTTGAGATTGTGGAACCCAACGAAGGAAAAGATCAAGAGCTAGTTGAAAACAAAGGAGTTGGAATTTGCGCAGAAAGATAACGGAAACTCGAAGTTAACGCCGCGCAAATATTTGGACAAGTACTTATTTAGTGACTTGCATGAAGTATTTTTCTGTGATTTCCCACATGTGTTGCAGGAGCAGATATTGAGGTTGAAAGACAACCAACATACAAATCGGATTAGACAGCTAGAGTGGAATTTTGTGGAGATCGCGCAGTTACAACAAGTTGACAATAAATTTACGCGCACAGTAGATTTCTGATTAGACAACATTGTTGTAGGATTTATTATAGAATTTGCAGTAGATACTGTGAAGTCTTACAGCGTAGCAGAGCAAGAATTCCTGAAAGGACCTAGAGGTAGGTATATCAGATCGTTGTATACTTCCATCAAGATGTTAATGTATAACAAAGGTGTAATGACGATGGCATCAGATAACTAAACTTCCCTGCGTGCATGGGGGAAGGGGGGAAGCGCTGACAAGAGATGGAGAAATGGAAGCAGATATGGAGAAAGGAAAGAAGGAGGAGGCCTTGGATCCAATCATGATGTAGGAAGACTAGATCAAGCAGATCATGGAAACAGCTGGAAGAACGCGTAGTGGAGTACCCTACCAATATAAGATGAACAATAAGAAGAGAGTTATAATTGCGAGGGAAGGCTTGGCAAGTGATGAAGAAGAGGTAGAGGATCTTTGGGCTGTGGATCAGATTGAGGAAATCCTACGTGCAACATATGAAAGGAAGACAAGAGGTCGAAGAGCAGAAACCATAAGCATAACTCCTATCCATATCAGTGTAAGTGTGGAATCCATAAACCCATGTGTAACTTGTTAGCGCCGCCATTTTTATTTCCGTTTAGAGTCGTTTTCAGTTGAGTTATGGCCCATGTGAAGTCAAGTATGTAGAAATGAAAGGGTCGAATTCAGCAAGTGATCGGCTGGCCCTTGGAAACGGGAAGGGATGTCAGAGTCAAAAACATGCGTAAATGGTATGGGTATGTCATTTCCAGAAGATCGGGCACCATCAAAATTAGTCTCCACGTGCGCCAGTTCGAGTCAAGTAGTTAATGGAAGTCACGTCGGTAAGTGTTGTAACTATTATCAGTTCATCATGAGAGCCGAAGGAATGAAAAATAGCGGCGTTTGTATCATATATGCTCTGCAGCCCTTATCGCCTGTACTTTACACGTGAGGATGTGTTATGGAAAATCTACATCTCTACTCGAAACATCCAATCGCCATAAATTCAGTATTCTTTGGCACGATTCTTTTCTCCGCCCAATCCGTTATAAATCCCAGAGGTTCTTCACCCAGGACATTCACGAATTCAGATTCAGACTCTGTTTGTAAGTTTTCTCACAGGCCAAGGTCATTCGAATTCTCCATCTTGGGCATCTGCTCGATACACTGCACGCAAGACAGATACCGGTCACGCCATGGCGATCTCTCAGAACATGAAGAAGGGTACATGCAGTGGCAAGATCACCACACCCGAGCCCCAGATTGATTGGGATTCATTTTCACTCACAACAGGCATCCCCAAAGATAAAAGGGAGATTTTTACTTCACCTGCGAGAACGACGACATCACATCGCCCAGGACTTGGAAAGGAAGAAATTGCACAGAAAGGAAGGACGGTGGAAGCCTTGTCTCCTCAGTAGTGGATACCTCAGAGAAGAGGCAGACCAAGGAAGAATAAGGAAGTTGTGGAAACTCGAATCTCAGATGAGCAGCGCGCACGATCAATCGCTGAAAAATTACTTATGCGCGTCGTCCGCTTGGAGCCTTTGGAAGGTAGCAGCCGAGAAAGCGGGAGCAGGACAAGGAGGATGGATGCCTCGGGTTCAAATGATCAAGAGACAGCTCAGCAGTTGAATGAAGCGAAGCCAACCATCGTCGAACTATACCAAGAAAACAGGGAGCTGAGACAACAACTGACGACAAAGATCATTGAAGCATCAACAACACAAGGGCATGAAGGGAATGTGACATGGCTAAAAAGATAGCTCCGGGAGGCGTAAGATACGCTTGTACAGTTGAATGAAGCACAACCGTTGTCAGAAGAGAGGAATGTCAGACACTCCAGAGAATGTGAAGCGGCCGAAGAGATGGCCCGTGCAGCTCTCGCCAGCAGGCAAAAGAAACAAGATTAGCCGAGTTCTTTCCTGTATTCGCAAACAGAAGGCAAATCTTGACCATTTTGATGGAAACATTGCCCAAGACATTCTGCCATTTTGATAACAGCTGTGACTGTCTACATCTACTTGTCGTGCACATTTTCCCCCAACAAATGAGCACGCAACAAAAAATCAAATTTGTTACAGCAGATAACGGGACTATGACAAACGCTTGTCCACCCTGATACCCGATCGACAAAACCGAATCCCCGTGGTGGATTACAATGACCATGATGTAGCCAGATGTATCTTTTGTCTATTTGTGGACAACATCATACGAAGAGTTTTGTAACGCAGAACAGTCAATTCCCTAACCTGTAGAGATAGCAGTTAGAAGAGTAGGGTAGTACAAGCGACGCCCTCATTTATATATTTGATATTTTCGATGTAATCCAAGTTGGTTGGCAAAATTAGTATAGACAATAACTATTGTATGTAATTTGAGTTCGACTGAAACTTAATGCAAAAGTCTTGTAGCTTTGATGAAAAGATTCTAATTGTAGTAGTCAGATGTATTGTGCCTCTTTCTTTGCATATGTGTTTCCTGACATCTTTATTCATATATTTTTATGTCTATTTCGAAACGAATTTTTGAACCTGTGGATTCGTTGCACAACGCCCCTTGTTCACGCCACTTAGAAAAAACGTTTTCTTCGAAAAGTTAACTCTGAATTCACCCACAGCGGTGCTCTGAGTTACTTCTTGTATTTTCTCCCCGCTACACATTACTATTTTGCACTAAAGATTATTGCTCGCTTAGCCTTTATCCTCTCAAAGTTGATTCGTCAAGTCATTTGTTTCTGTCATTTTCTTGAATCGACTCCATAGCCCGAGTCTTACTTTCTTGCGCCAATATAACCAGAACCCATTATATCAAAGGTGTTAAATCTAGCCATTGCTTTAAGAGCCATGTCCTGCACGGATATCGCACCTATTGAGAGAGCCCTCTCCAGATTCGAAAGGCTAGTTTCAGGTCTCAAAGTTGGTTGAAAAATTTACCTCTGTCGTTTGTTTATCAGCCAAACCGATTTACAGAGTGCTAACATGACTAATACACTAGAAAGAACATCACCATTTAGACAACTGAATTTCAGTGGAAGAAACGTAATAGGAAGTACATCTACACAGGGAGCAATAATTAGGGGAGCGAGTTCAGGGAGTATTAGTCAAGGATCTACACCACGTGGAGGTAGTAGTTTAACATTCAGGATGGCAGGACATGATCCCACTATTAGGTTACCAGAATTCAAGGGAGAGGCGTCAGAGGACCCTGAGAAGCACTTGTTCATCTGTGAAAATATCTGGGAAGCAAAGTAGATCACAGATGAGGATACCAAACTTGCGTAGTTATCCATCACTCTAAGAGACCGCGCACTATATTGGTACATGAGCTTAGCTGCAAACAATCCACTAGGAACAACCAAAACGATTGTGGACATCAAGAAGCTGCTGATAAATGAGTTCGAGAAGCCTAGCTCAGAGGATCAATACACGAATGAGATGATAGAAATCAGACAAAAACCACGGGAATCTGTCTGGGAGATTGACTAGAGATTCAAACGATTGAAGGGAAAATTGAAGTATATCATGACAGATATGCAACATAGACATCTATTTGTGAATTCCCTGCTACCACACTTGAAATACCCTTTGAGACAGCAGAATTTTCAAACTCAGGCAGAGGCTCTTCAAGCAGCCTTACAACTAGAAGAGAACCAATATCAAAAGACAGATCCAACAATAGAGGATTTGAAGGAGGATCTAAAGAATTTAACATTTTAACTAAACCAAAACAGGAGTAAGGACAAAAGAGAAGTTGTTTGGTGTACCACATGTAGGATAGAAGGACATCACAAGAACGAATGCCCAACATTCATGCAGTACATGGCAACAGGACTGCCAAACCCTTTGTCAACAAGAGGACTATGGTGTGAGATCTGTAAGACACATGGGCATGATCCATATCATTGTCCAATGATGCAAAAATACCAAGCAATGCCTAAGAGTTCATATTGCAACTTTTGAAAGTCAGTAGGCCACGATGACAAAGATTGCAGGATAATGGAGTTGGTGAGGGAAAGAACATCAAACACATATAGGGTGCAGGAAGAGTTGATGACAGGCCAAGATGCACCACAGTTTAACCAAGTACCATCCTCGTATAACATTGCGCAGCCGCAGTACAATATTGCGCGGCCACAATATAATCTCGCGCAATATAACCAAGTGCCTTAGTACAACACACCGCGAGGAGATCGAGTTGGCTACAGAGGTGGAGAACGAGGTAGAGGAGGCTTTGGAAGAGGCAAAGGACTGGTGGTATGCCATAACTATCAACAATCATGACACTATGCAAGAGAATGTCCACTTCCACTTGCGACATGTATGTATTGTCGCGCATCCGACCATGACACAAAAGATTGTCCGACACTATTGAGGAAGATCCAGGAAAAGATAAATCATAACAATCAAAATGTTCAATGGATTTTTGCAGAAGTGAGGGATGCTAGAAGAAATATCAACATAGTTACATCTAAAGGAGCTAAGATAGGAGATCTCGTAGTAAGACAAGATCCAACACAACACAAATGGGTGAAGAAGAATGTCGAACCACAGAAGCAGTTTGATGCGCAGAACGAAAAGGAGATATTCAAGCAAGCCACACAAGAATTCTTAAAGCCAGACATTGCATCTACATCAACTGTGCAACATACTCAGGACGTACCAATGTACAAGATGCCTTCATCATTGGATCACACTAATGAAGCATAGCCCCTAGGACAAGTAAGTACCATAAAGGTTTTTCTACAATCCTGTGTTGAAATATTAAATGATCCATCATCTATTAAAGTGTTACAAAATATGTTAGAAAGATGTAACACAGACATAGAGGGAAAGTTAGAGCAGAAAACAATTAATCATCTGCATACAAGGAGGAGAACAAGCAGAGAATTCAGACTGAATGCCAACATTGGAGATTTCAACATGGGGGATATTATATTGGATTTAGGCTCCGAAGTGAATGTGCTACCCAAGAAGACATGGCAATGTATGGGAGAACCCAGATTAGGATATTCACTTGTTCAACTGAAACTAGCAAATCAACACAAGGTTATGTCAATTGGAAGGCTAAAGGGTCTGACAGTAGATCTGGATGGAGTGCGCACTAAAGTTGATTTCGAAATGATAGAAATAGTGGATGGCACAACACCTTATCTGGCATTGCTTGGCTTGGATTGGGAGTTTGACAATCATGCCAAATCAATTTGAAGACAAGGAAGATGACATTTGAGTTAGGAGAGTACAGAGTCATTGCACCACTAGATCCATCAGAAGGAGAAAGGTTTGCAGAACCCACTTGTTTAGACCTGGAGGAAATTAACCTGTTATACAAAACCATCGCGCGAGAAGAATTTTATGTGAATCCAACTGCAGATGGGGTACTCAGTTGGAGAAGTATCAAATCATGCATGTCAGACTCAAATACAAGGTTGGAGAATTGGCAGCAGAGATTACATGAAGTATGCACAAGAAGGTGCACAAGAATAGACCGCGCAGTAAGATGGGTAGCTATAGAGATAAGAGAACCTCCCATATTTCATGGGATGAATGACTTATAAGAATTCCTAACAATATACGAATATGAAGTGTTAGAAAATCAGAGGCTTTTAGCTCTAGACATAGCACTCAAGGAAACACCTGCAAGATGGTGGGGTGCACACAAAGGGACAGTCAAGGACTAGTACCACTGTAAGCGATTACTACGCATTAGATTTGGCGTAGAACAACGAAGCAATCAACTGCAAAGATATGATGGACAAGGGACACCAACAGAACACATGGAGAAGTGTAGAACACTATGGAGAATGACACCACCAAAATAATGGTCTCATCACTTTATTCACACATTGGAAGGAATTCCAGCAAACTGGTATGTAGACCAGGAATTGCGCAGAGGTACTGCAGAATGGACAACATTACAACATAATCTTATAATCACTTTCTCATTTGAACATGAGAACCCCAACATGGATTCAACACTCAAATAGATCAGAGGGGTGATATCCATTCAAGAACCAGAGGTTGAACTCATAACAGAGTACAAACAATAGAATAGACAGACAGTGAAAGAACTATTGCCGTGCTACCATGTGTAGGAAGAAGCACCAGATGAAGATGAACCACGCAACATTCAAATTACAGAAATTGAAGGAGAAAGGGAGGTGGAAGGTCCATCTCTCGAATCATAAGTATTTGTTGTGCCAATCAAGGTGAAGAAACTAAATATTCGGACAAATGATAATCCCAAAATGGTCAGTATTGGAGATTACTAGGATGAACAGAGAGTCGAAAGAATAACAAATTTATTGCGCGAGTACAGTGACCTATTCCCAACAACCTTTAAAAAGATGAAAGGCATAGAAGGAGAGCTATGAGAGATGAAGATACCTCTCAAACCTGAGGCTAGATTAGTCAGACAACAACCGTATAGATTGAACCCAATATATAAGCAAAAATTGACAGAATGTTGGAAGCTGGAATCATAGAACCAGTGGAGGAATCTGAATGGGTAAGCCCTATGGTAGTTCATGAGAATAAGCAAGGAGGCATATAGATATGTGTTGATCTGAGGAAGTTGAATGATGCTTTCCTACATGACCCTTTTCCTACCCCTTTCACAGATGAATTATTAGAGAATGTAGGAGGCTAGGAAGCATACTCATTCACAGATGGATTCTCAGGCTACCATCATATTAAGATAGCCCCAGAAGACAAGTACAAGACCACTTTTGCCACAGAATGGGGATCCTTCCAATACACAATCATGCATTTTGGACTGAAGAATGCACTAACAATATTCTCAAGAGTAGTCATAGCTGCATTCAAAGAATTCACCCATCAGTTTTTAAAAGCATATCTAGATGATTGGGCAGTCTACAGTCTGTTGAAAGATCATGTAGAGGTATTAAGACTGATGTTGGAAAGATGCATGCAGTGTCATATGTCATTAAATATCAAGTTCATATTTGGGACACCATTTGGAATACTATTGGGCCATATAGTGTGCAAACAAGACTTGCTAGTAGATCCTGCCAAGATTGCAGTGATTGTCAATTTGCCACCACCAAAATCAATACATCATTTGAGAGAAACATTGAGACACACATGCTACTACAAGAAATTCATAAAAGGGTATGCATAGATCATTGCACTGATGGAAAAACTGTTGAAAAAAGATAGTAAATTTCAGTGGAATGAGGACTGTCAGCGGGGGTTGGACACACTAAAAGAGACGATGGTAACAACATCGATACTAGTATTCCCAGATTGGGAAAAGACATTTCATGTGCATGTAGATGCATCAACCATATCACTTGGAGCTATTCTGGCATAGCCAAGAGCAGGAGAGTTAGATCATCCTATAGCATTTCCAATCTGAAAATTGTTAGAGTCAGAGCAGAACTACAATACTAGAAAAAGACAAGGCCTAGCAATGGTATATGCACTGCAGAAGTTCAGACACTATCTACTCGAGAAACATTTTAAAATGTTCACAGACCATTTTGCCCTCAAATACCTAGTCAATAAGCCAGTGTTGGGGGGGAAGATATGTAGATGGTTATTGTTGTTTTAGGAATTTGACTTTGAAGTGATAGTCAAGCTAGGGAAGTTGAATGCAGGACCCGACCACCTATTGAGGATCACCAATGGAGAAGAACCTACAAATTTAGAGGAAAACTTCCCTGACGCACAGTTATTTTCAATCCAAGTAGATGATGAATATTTTGTTGACATCATTCAATACTTTAGTACAGGGACTGCGCCATAAGAATTCAACACTGCGCAGAAGAAAAATCTGGTAGTCAGAGATACAGACTATCAATTGATTACAAGACACTTATACAAGATGGGCATAGACAACATATTGAGAATATGTGTACTAGAACATGAAAGGCCTAGGATTTTAGCAGAGGCTCATGAGGGAATAGTTGGAGGACATTATGCAAGAAAAGCTACCACACATAAGGTATTGCACGCAGGACTATGGTGGTTGACCATCCACAGAGATGAAAAGGACTACTGCCAGAGATGTGATGTATGTCAGAGGGTTGGTAAACCTAATAGACGAGATGAGATGCCCCTAAGACCACAAGTAACTTTGCAAGTATTCCACAAATGGGCAATAGATTTTGTGGGACCAATTAATCCACCAATGAAGAGGTCAGGAGAAAGGAATATCATTACTGCAACATAGTACTTAACGAGATGGGCAGAAGTAGCACCAGTAAAATATTTTAGCGCAAAGATAATAACACACTTCATGTTTGAGAAAGTGATCACTAGATTTGGATGCCCAAGGATTTTGATGAGTGACCAAGGCACTCACTTCATCAATAGTACTATTAAGGCTATGCCTGAGGAGTTTGAAGTCTATCATCAAAAGAGTACACCATATCACCCTCAAGCAAATGGAATAGTGGAAGCCTTTAAGAATATCCTAGAGAATGCATTGACAAAGATATGCAATGTCAATAGGGATGATTGGGACTTGAAGATACTGGCAGTATTATGGGCATACATGACTACATGCAAAAAGTTGACAGGGCAGACACCACTCGGGTTGGCGTATGGAGAAGAAGCAGTGGTGCCATTAGAATGTTTGGTACCTAGTATGTGTGTAGTAGGAATCACCAACATGACAGAACGAGGCGCAATACAAGAAAGGATAAGTCAATTGATGGTGATGGAAGAAGATAGGATTCTAGCAATATTCCACCAAGAAGTATAGAAAGCAAGGGAGAAACATTGGCATGGAATACATATTAAAAGGAAGAGCTTCAAGGAGGGAGACCTAGTCTTGGTGTATGACAGTAAATTTCTTCAGAACCCAGGAAAATCCAGAATGCATTGGTTTGGACCATATGAAGTGAAGATTGTCATAGATGGGGGAGTTGCACAGTTGAAAGATTTAGGAGGTACAAAACTCAGAGGAATGATCAATAGGAGTCGACTGAAACTGTATAGGGACAATCGACCTCCTAGTACTTAGAAAATTATCGCGCAGTAAAGAGATATGTATATAGTCTATTATAGTGAAAAAAGGGGGTTACCGCGCCAGACATCAGAAGACTGCGTGCAACAAAAATGGACTTAGCGCGACGAAAATAAAATGTCCACGCGCAATGGCTAAACAATAGACTGTGCACTTGGAAAACTCAGCGTGCTGGAAAAGGACCAACGGTTAGAAAAGGAGGAAATTTGAAAAATGGCAGTTACGACAAAAAGGTGCCAACTAGCAGCACTTATGGTCAGAAAAGGCGGAAATTTGAAGAATGGAAGTTACATCAGAAAGGCACCAACTGGTAGTAATTATGAAATTCAATGCAAAAGTACACATAAAGTGCCATTACATTAATCAACATTGGGGAAATTTCTCCGAGAAGCTTCACGACTTGCCTATATAAAGGGTAACACAAGCAACATAAGACCCATTGTGAAATTGCAAAGAGATAGAGCACGCAGAGCTGAAGTGATTAGACACAGGGCAAACTAGTGAAGAGTTAGTCAGCCAAGTAGGGAGGAAAACACGAAGTAGCAGGGCACCACAGAAGGCATCAGAGGCCGGACAGGAAACTAGATAGCCTGAGGAATTTGTCGATGTCGATGCAATTCCTTCACCGGTTGAAGCACCAATAGACCCTACACAAGTGGTGGAGGAAAGGTAGGGTCCAACCACATCGACCATGGAGGTCGACCTGGCCAATAGCGTGCAGGGACATCCCGCGCATAACATAGACAACCCATTAGAAATTGCAGTTTTCAAAGGGGTCCTGCGGGTAAATGGCTAAACTACTACGCAAACAGAGGTGGCATTACCCAAAAATACTAGAGAAGAAACCGTGTTGGAACAGGAGGGTTTGGTAGAGGATATCACTAGTCAGTCAGACCCTAATGTAGAAAGAAGATAGATGGAGGCGGGGTCCTAAAGTCAACAGCCAAAATGAAAGGGCAAACAACCTATGGCATGGTATCCGCGTAGGCAGCCGGACGCAACAATTGTGCTCCCGCGCATTTCGGAAGGAGTGCAAACCACGCCAACACTGCTAGGTTGCGTGGAGAAATTGAGATACTCCGACCACGATGTGGCCGATGCAGGAAAATTCCCCGAATTTGTGCAACAGGTATACTTAGACAACATAGGGATAGGAGCTTTTGGAGACCCCATTCTACAACCAAAGCCATGAGAAACTGGCCTAGCAAACACATGGATCCTCAACCTGTTGGATATTCCCCACTTTGGAAGTCGAAAAGAGGTGAACAATTGCATCAAGTAGTTGATAGAGGTCCTCCATGGAGAATTCCTCTGGATGGAACTACTCGTCTCCATAAACGTAGATCTATTTGCAACAATCACATGAATGTCGTCAATGGGTAAGAACCCTGTGTAGTACCTAGACGACAAAACCAAGGAGAAGGCGTTGGTTGAAGAAATGAAGATAACATATGACACAGAGAGGGGGTCGCGCAACATAATCATCAAAAGGATTAGTGACACCATGACAAGGATGGCCACTAAACTCATGACCTGTAAAATGTTGCGAAAGTGTCACAAGGAGGAAGTCCCTATTGGGGTCGTCGCAGCTGCAACGCAGTGTGAAAATGGCACATCGCTCAGCTGGGCCCCCTACCTGCTCAACCTGTTCATGGAGGACTGTAAAGACGGACAAGACCTCGGCATAGAGTTCCACTACTCATGGATACTCATGCTAATCGCATTGATGGGGTGGAGAGAACCCCCATATTCATACTTTTTCAGCCGGATAGGTCGGTGTCGCGCAACACAATACACGTCATTGGGGAGAAACTCCGACCCCAAGCATAGAAGCATAAACACGGGTACCTTTTCTAGGTAATTCGCAGAGATACATGAGAGTATCTCCAACACTTGGTGAATAACCCATGAGGTAGTCGTGCAGTTCAAGGACATCGCCAATTTCAAGGCATCCAGGCATAACATGTGGATCCAAGCACACAGGGATCTAGGAAAGGAGTGGCTCCAACTGAGATACTGCGTCACAGAGGAAGACGTAGAGATGGCCATGAGAGATTGGCCCGACAATTGGAAGATCCCAGTATTACATTAGGAAGTACCGAAGGGTACAGAGGTGGACGCAGGGCAGGCCAAGACACCTGCAGGAGACAAAGATGCGCCCAAAAAGCCAAAACCAACATAGAAGCCGGTGCAGTAAAAGAAGGGAGTCATGGGAAAGAAGGACGCACAGGTAGGAAAGAAGAATGCGCATGCAGGAAAGAACGACACTGCCTCGCAACAAAAATATCAGGGAGTGGGGGCTATAGGAACAGAGGGAACCCCCTCAGCATCTACTCCTCAAGAAACAAGGCCACCTAAGCAACCAATTTCACAGTCAGGAGGAACGCGCAAGAAGAAAAAGGTGCACAAAGAGTCGCCCGAGTACACAATCACACAGGATGACGTTGACCTTGTGACTAAAAAGGTGCAAGACCACATTGCAAAAGACTTTGAAGAAGCAAAGCACCAAAGGGGGTAGATACAAGACGACCTGGATGGAATAAGACAGGTCCTCGAGCAAATCAAGACCGCGTAGAGGTCTAAAAGGGGAACATCATCTATTCCCGAGGGAGAAACAACAACGGCGACAAGGACTATGCCACAAACCGAACACACTATTCACACAACTGCGCATACGAGTCGAACATTCATAATAACAAAGGACATGTTGTAGATGGATGAAATCGCAACATAGATGCCACTGAAAGAGTTGGCGTAGGTCGACATGGTATTGGCTAAGATACCAACAAAGGCAATGTACAGACTCCAAGTCAACATCGCGCAGGAGGTGCAGTCATGTGCGAGGACAGATGCATCGGAACTGTAGGAAACTAAAAGTAACAATGAAGAATTGGACCTCATGCTCGAACAAGTAAAGTTTGAGACCAAAGAAGAAAAAGAGTGCGCAGATAAAATTGAACAGGGGGTGACAACAATCTACAACCACCTTCTGAATAGCGTGCAGGCCAAGAGTCCAACTACGGAGGAAAAAATCAATTAGATTTCCCAAGCCATCGCCCAATATAGGCAACAGATTGAGGAACTGAAGGAAAAGATAACTCCGACGACTCCACCTGAGGTTAGGGAGCAGAGGAAAGAAAAAGATGCACTCTGACTAACAGAGTTGGAGAAACAAGTTAACGCAACAACATAACTGTTTGACAAAACAACGCAGCTTTGGACAATGTTGGAGGAAGATGAGTAGGTCCAGCGGTGGGACCAGGAGGAAGAGAGGATAAATGTAGAAATCCGTGACCTCAAGCAGAGGCATAAGACATTGGCCATCACTGAGCATTTTAAAGGAACGTAGGATATGAAGAGATTACAGGCCAAACTAAAGACAACACATGTGCACAAACAGGAGAGACAGGTGCAGATGGAACCCCTCCAAGAGCAAGCAACCGAAATGATCATGCAACTAGAGGCAGATAAGAAGAACATGGCACAAACACAGGTGAAATGCACAACCATGGTTCAGGAGGAAATCACAACGCATAACTTAGAAGCGCTTACAAAAAGGGTCATGCATGTCCAAACATGAGGAAGGGGACTAGCACATAAGTTCCACACTCTAGTAGAGGCTGTCAAGGGGGCACATAGTGCCTAGGTGGCTCAAGATGAGCCACATATTAGTGTTGGGGGCCTATTGGGAGGAAAAGCAGCACGTGCATGCAGAGGAGGAAAGCATGAGAGGCACGCATGCAAGAATACCTAACCATGCTAAGGTTAGGGTTTTGGTAAGAAGATGTAATGGTTGGTAAGCCAAAAACATATATAAATAGGTACCTAAGAGTTGGGTATGTGTTATATTCTTTGCACGAGTAGTAGTGTTTGAGCGTCTATGTCGGGCGCGCAGTGGGGTTAGAGGGGGGTGCAGGGATTCAGGGGCAGCGCCCCCGAAATTTTTTTTCGCACCGGGATGACATATTTCCGAGACCACATGATATTTAGGTGGTTTTTCGGCACATAGTTTTTTGTCAATGGTTTTCTATTTCCGGTTAAGGAATTAGGGTTTTGGACTAATCCAGGTCATTGGGTTAGGGTTTTGGATGCCGCTGGCTCCTAT